>JAOBRD020421610.1:0-10238 GCA_027575215.2 Hydrozoanthus sils | reverse complement strand
TAAGTAAGTTGGTAAATATGTAAGTGAATCATGAAGCCATGGTAAGTAAGTGAATAAAAAATTAAACAAATAATATATAAGTAGGTAATAAGTGAGTAAATAAGTTAGAGGCAAGTAAATAACTGGGAGGAAGTAAGCCAACTAGTCTGCAAGTGAGTTAGTACATAATTAGTACGTAAATGAGGAAGTAGGAAAACAAATAAGTAATTAGACAGATGAACGTAGGTAGATGGGGAAAGATTTCTATTTCGTTTATGGTATACCTGGTTTCCACTTACCCGTAAGAACGTAGGAAAAGCTTTGCCGTAGAAACCAACTCGGAAGTACTCCGGGTCTCCTCTAACAACCGTTATGATGTTGTCATAAAATTTGGCTAGCTTCATCTGCGTAAAGCACAAGTTGCCATTCCGTTACCTTTGGACTAATTTAACCTATAAGTTGTTCGAGCTACATTTTCTTTATCACTTAACATCTACAACCGAGTTCTAGGTTGTTTCTTAAAACGATAAAAATAACATTGCCGAGACTGACATGAAAGACTGTTGTTACAGGTAAAGCAATTTTACGTTAGAGTGAAAACACAAGGCTCACACCGAGAATAAGGAATATGATTCCCTGAGTTTTCCTGGAACAAATTCCATTTTCAATGACCGAGAAATACCGAGTAAACCCACTCTAACAAAAGATGCTACTACTATCCAGTATGTATAATCTCCGGAAAGGGGCATTTGCGCTTTTTGGTGCAAATAAAGTCATGCAAGGGCCCAAAAAGAAAAATCCAAACCTTCGATGAATAACTTGTTTAATGTTAAAAAAATAGTTTTCATAAGTTAGTTTTTTCACAAAAAGATAAAAAGAAAAAGTAATAACTTACAGATTTCAAGGTCTCATTTATCAGAACAGTCTTTCGATATGACATGCGAAAAAAGAAGGTAGTGATTTTTTTGCAAGCGATTTTTTTTACCTCATTTTCATATATTTTTAGTGCGCGAAAACACTTAGAGCTCATTGGCTGAAAGTTGGTATCACCGCACGTGTTGATAAAAATCGTATCCCCACCGGTGGGAGGGGGATACCAATTTTATCACTTTGATGACGCTCATTATCCCACCGCAGTTTATATAATAAAATTGTTTTTGCCACACTATACACAGTATACACCGATTTCTCTGGTGGGAAATCTAAATGCAAGGCCAAGCCGAAAAGTCTTTCAGGTTTTCAAGGGGCAAAAACGTTTTAAAGTCATTTTAAAGTTTAAAAAAAGTTAGAGATTTTTAAGATTGTGAAAGTCCTGAAATACTTACCAACACCTGACTAAGTTCGATGAAGTTGAAAGTCTGTTCTTCGTACAGATCCTGAAGTTTTTTACAGAAATGTATAGCATACTCCCAAGTCTAAAAAGCAAAATTCAGAAAAACCAATGATGATATAGAAACACTATTAAAAAGAGGTAGATATTTATAGAGCTACTCTTCATCGAAAAGGAAATAGAATAAGTGAAAATTCTTCGTGGATTTTCATTTTAGAATATGTTCTTTTAAAGTCCCTATCAAGCTTATTTTTTTAAGTTCCAGATGAAAAGTAGAATCCTTTAATAATAGTTATTTTCGAAAACAAAACCTTTTCTCGCCGTTCCTGTTACATTTTTTTAGACTTGAAGCGTCCAATGATGACGTAGCATGAGGCATGAAGCAGAGACAATCTTTTTTATCTCAAAAAATTCAATTCTGGCTACAATAGTCACATTGTTATAACTTTAAGCAATGAATTATTCCCTTGAAATTGTTTGAAATAAAAATTTTATAACATTTAACAGAATGAAATTTTTTAAACAAAAACCACATAACTCACTGCTGCTACGCCACAGGTTACCAGTCCCCGGCTTGCTCGGTCAAAGTTTACATTCCAATCTTTTTTTGATTAAAAAGCGTATTCAGATGTGGAAATTTTCTTTGGTTGTTCGTTTTTTGAGTTCACAGATGACAACAGTTTTAATCTGGAACTTAAAAAAATAAGCTTGATAGGGACTTTAAATAAGAAAAGAGAAAAAGGAGGATTTGGGCGGTTTAACGGTAACAGGGGCTGTTGCTCTTACCACAGTCTTTCCAACGATATACTGTATTTTCGACTAGAAAAAAAAATATTCAAACAATTTCACAATGTCGTAAACAAAAGATTGTCAGTGCTCAGTAGATATTCTTATAGAAATCCCAACACAGCATCTCAACTTTATCAATTAGGCAGACATCTGTCTAACCAATAAATTACAAAAATGTCGGAAGAGTTTGACAACTGCTAAAATAAATTTCTAATTATTTTATAACAGACAAAAAACGACAGACAGGTCAAGGCTCTTTACCTTTCCTTTTTCAAAGTACTCAATGATCTCTTTGTATAAAATCTCTTTCAGCTGTCTCTGCGTGCTCGCGGGATACTTTCCCGTGTGTCTTGAATGTACAGGCTCTTCGCTCCACTGTTAAGAAACAAAACACAGTTGATTATATTTCGGTAAGTCGAACTTGAATAATTCGAACTCCCCGCTTATTCAAACAAAATTCAATGGCACATACTGGAGTTGATAAGTTTGACCCAAATGCCTTACTTTCAGTTTATTGAAACTGAAAGCAAGGCATTTGGCTGAAAGTAAGGCATTTAAGGTTGTGCATGTCACACAAGGTTGCAGCTGTTCCATATTCAATCTTACATTCTCAAGCGACGATCACAGCCATATAAACAAGCAAAGCCACAGATTTAACAGGGCTTCATTACACTTAAAATGGGGCATTAATTTACGTCAAACGTACCAACTCCAACACGTGTTATTTCCCCAAATTTAATGCAAAATTTATAACTTAAACGGGGTTATGTCAAGGCCCCACTAAGTCAAACCGTTTTTCGTTTCCTATCGGGATCTAAACTAGAGTTGTTTATATTGAACTTCTAACTTCTAAATGAGTAATGTAACCTTAAAATATTCACTATGGAAAACTAACTACAGACCAACTACCTCCACCCTTGGGACTTTGAAAAGTTGCTGCTTAACAGAGGTATCAAATGCAGCAAACTACTGACGAAAAAAAGCTGGACTTTTGAAAGTGGCCGCTTAGTGGAGGGTGGCCACTTAATAGGTGGCCGTTTAACAAAGGTCGGTTAATAACAAAAAGTACCATTCTTTGTTATCAAGTATAACCGTCTCAGGAGTTAGAGGGAAGGAGGTAATGACTCCCCAAAATTTGGCAATTATATTCCTACTAGGACCTAAAGAAGTCTTGATGGTTGTCTATACTTGATTAATGCCTAAAGTCTCCCATACAAACAACTCATTTTATTTTATTAAAATCTAGGGGCTGGATAAACTAGCTAGAACTGAGGAGGCTATGAAGTAGTTTTAGCAAGGCATCGTGGTTATGTGAAATGACAAGTAATTACGTTTAGCAAATCGGCGTGTAGTCTCAGCGTGAAGGCAGCTTCGGTGTAGTTCTCAACCATAAGGTGAAGATCACACAACTTGTACACATATCTATGGGGATACACAACTTGTTAACCATCTATACAGCACAATCATCATCAATATCTCTATTATCATCACTACCACAACTTTTATCATTACCTTTATCATTATCATCTTCACTATAATCATCATCATCACCATCATTATCACCTTTATAACTGTCTTTATAAGCTATCACCATCATCATTACTTTACCATTATCATTACTATCAACACCATCATCATCTTCATTATCTTTACAACTGTCTATCATTATCATCATCACCACTATCATCACCATAATCATTATCAACACCATCATCATCATCACCATCATCATCATTACCACTATTACCATTATTGCCAACACTGCCATCACCATCATCACTACCATCATCTCCATCATCACTGTCATTACACCATCATTATCACAAGCATCATCACCATTATCATCACAACCATCATTGTCAGCACTATCATTATCATCGTTATGTCTGCTTTCATCATTGCTAACACCACCGCCACCACCAGTTCGATATACCTTAAGACTAGTAGTACTATTATCTGTACTAATACTATTCAGTACTATTGATGAACGCAATCACTGCATTCTGACGGCGTCATTCTAACTACCTTCAAACAACGCAAGTATAGTCACAAAATTTAACAAGCCAAAACTGATGCGTTCATATTTTCGGCAAGAAGTATCAACATCTTAAAAGCCTCAAATTTTAAGGCTTGAGTTGCAACGACAAAACTTGCTTACCTGATGTACATTTCTTCTCTACGTATTTCCTTGTAGAAATCCTACAAAAGATTTGCGAAAACTGTCATACATAGAACCAAAAGAACAACTCTTTCAAAAGAGTTAAAAACAGATTGTGCAATAGTACAATTGACACAGTACTTAGAAGCCGTAGCAATAAAATAAGGACTTAACCGCTCCACAACGATATTACATTAATATTGAAAGTGACACTTTAGGATTTGTAAAATAACTCAGAAAAATGGGTGATTATCTTGTTGTGCCGAGCGTATTTAGTGCTCACTACTCCCGGCTTGTCTTAACTGAGCAGACACGAAGATCTAACCGTTTCCAAAATTGGGAACAAAGGAACCGCCTTCTTCTCAGTAAAGTGAGTAAAGCGTTGGCCAGGAATCGAACCCAGGCCTAGCGCACGACAGACATGTGCCTTGCCACCACGCTGATCAAGTGCTAACCTAGCTTGAAGAGTACAAGGCTGATACATCAAGGACGACCACGGGGCAGTTACGACCTAACTGCAGGTACTCTTTGCAATGACAACGGCAACGTCGACTATACGATGGCTTACGAAAACACTGTTCTGTATTCCCTTTTTCGACCATGTCTGGTTTGTTTGCCTTTTCTATAGTCATAGTTACGCTTTGTGAAGGAAAAATAAAGTCTCCCTGACAAAGCGAAAAGAAAACTAAGAAAATTAGAACAAATGGTTGTTTTGGTAGTTGTAACAACTCCAAAACTGAGTGTTTTACGTTATGGTTATTAAAGAAAAAGGCGAGCAGGTGCCCAGTACGGTGCATTCCAACGTGCAGTTAGTGTATTCACTATTGTTTTTGTTTTTAATCGTTGTAGACGTTGCCGTCCTCATTGCTTAAGGTCCAAACTATCGTTAACACCTACCAGTACATTGACTGTACAACTCATTCGGTTGTCCACACTGTCATCTCCCTGTATGACAGTTCTGTAGTCAAGCAGTCTCTCCATAAGCTTTGTCACCAAGGCAACGAAATTTGTTCCGATTTCAAAAAGACTTGGATGTTTCTTAAACATCTCGCTCAGCCTGTTGGGTGAATTAGAAAAGTAAAATGTGAGCTTAGGAGAGTTCCATTCAAAAAGCTCGCAGCATTTTAGGTAAATATTAAATGAACATTCCTCTGTCATAACGCTTTTCTTTTCACACTAAACTGGGCTGATTTTACGAGATTGCAAAGTGCAGATCAAGTCAAACTCACATCCCATACACACTAAACTTAGCTGTTTTAACAAGATTTTAAAGAGCAGATCAAGACAAACTTACATCCAATATTTACAAATAGTCGATTTAAAAATATCCAGTCTGGATGAATTACCATTCATAGTTTAATCAAGGAACGTACAAATAACATCTTTTGAAATTTAAAGTTAATTTTGTTGACCACTTACAATGCAGTAATATCTCTCGACTATTAAATTTATCCTTTCATGAGCCAAGCCTCCCATCAGGCCGGTTCTTATCTCTTGTTTCCGTGAAATTAAGCAGATGAGTATTTGACTCCCCCTGGACAGGACACTAATCTATCGCATGTTAGCCCCCGGAAGAAGCTGGTACTCATTTATACGGGCTGACTCCGCTGGAACAAGTTGGATAAAGTGTCTTTTTCAAGGACACGATACAATGATCTGACCGGGGCTCAAACTTGGAATTCTAAGATTATGATTTAAACACGCTACCCACTCAGCCATTGCGCTGCCGACAACTTCAAATTCCGTTTTTTCACACTTGATACTCTTCAAAATATTTTCATATTTCTTTAGTGAAGAGATTCTAAGGGCAAGTCTAAAATTCCTAACGCACTTACGTTTTGTAAAACAGCTCCTTGTATCTTTCGTCTCCTTTTCCTCCTTCCACTAACACATCAAGCTTGCTGATGATTTCAGCTTCCACCTATTGCACAGCAAACTGTCTGGTCAGTACAGAGTAAACCCTTTTAGCCCTTTTGGTCCAAGTTAGTTTCCGCGCGCAGCCATTTTGAAATGTGACGTATTACAGTTGCAGTGCCAGTCCCCACTCCCAATAAATACAACAGCAATGAACGGGAATAGCCTGGCACTACAACCGTAAAACGTCTCATTTCAAAATGGCGGCGCTTGGAAAATTCGAACCTTGGAAATGGTCAAAATAAACTGCAATTTTGATATGTTGATATAGATATGGTCTTTGTAAAAATTTTATTTCAGACAAAGAATGCTGCACATGATCTCTTTAAACCTTCAATAATTAGCATGAAAATCCGCGTTACTTACCGATGAGAAGTTTCCTTGGGATCTAAACTCACAATCCATCATGTCATAGAAGATCGGAATCGTTGCTCTCCTGAGCTCTATGTAACAAATAAATAGTTCTGTCCAATTAACGATTTCCTTTAATTCTAAGCAATTCACCAAACTAATCTTAAGCTGGGTAAATATTATAGAAGTAGTGTTGCTACAGTACCACAATTAGATACAAACCATTCCTGGTTTTAAACAATAAATGTAAAAAGTATAAAGCAGTAAAAACTCTAATAATCTTGACGGCACTCTTTGTTCGCCAAGTCAAATCATTAGACATAAAAAATAGAGCACTTAAAAAAGCTCTTTAAACCTTCAAGTTTTGATGTCTCATACCAGAATTATATTTAAGGGTCTTGATGGTAAAAAATCCAAAATCGTTGGCACTAATTAAATACAACAGCAACAGAACTAGCAAACTGCAAAAACTGATCTAAACACGAAAACAATACTAAAACTACTGTATAGTACAATATACAACTATTGTTAAAACATTCAAAGGGAAAAATGGGACCGAAAACAAGCGAAGAGGCAAAGCTTAAAAGATGTTTACTTGCTCCATACCTTCTTGCGGGATAAGGGTCATTTCTAAGAATGGACCAACCAGTCCAGGAATAAACTTGCCCTTGTTTGAACCTGGTCAGTTAAATCAAAACCAGAAGAGATTGTTTTTAAAGTGCCAATGAAATGAAAAATTGTATTATCTCAGTGGATAGACCTTGTCAGAGGAGGAATAGCAGTGAAAAAATTGTGTTAAAATCTTTTATGGTTCTCGAGATATTAACATTTAATGTTTTCACCTGATGATGTCACTTTGGTTGCTGGCAAATTTGCATTTTTTTGAAAATCTACAGCCAATCCATAACTTTTGGATGAATTTGAGCCAAACTTGGACTGATGGTCGATCTACCTCGAGAAACATCACCAGTCCAAGTTTGACTTAAATTCATCCAAAGGTTATAGATTGGCAGCAGATTTTCAAAAAATGCAAATTTGCTTGCAACCAAAGTGACGTCATAAGGTGAAAACATTAAATGTTAATATCTTGTAAACCATAAAAGATTTTGACACAATTTTTTTACCGCTATTCCTCCTCTGGAAAAGTCTATCCACTGAAGTAATTAAATTCTTCATTTCATAGGCACTTTAATATAACATTTTAATAGCATTATGGTGGTTCATCAATTCAGTACGAAAAATGAAAACTGAATTCAACACTTAATACTCTTCAAGGTGTAGAACAATACAATCAAAGCCAGGATCTAACATTACTACAGCTCCTTAAGTACTCAGAGAACAAATATCAAAATAAGGAAGGTTTGTTACCAAGGCAACGCCACATGTCAATAATCTTTAGCCCAATGATCATACGCATATCAGAGTACCTGCAAACGAGACAATTTCGTTATCATTTTTTATCAACGGAAACATCTAAAAATACGTTAAGAGATATAAAGACCTGCTTTGCAAACTGAAGACCTGCTTCGTTGGCCGTGCAAGCAGAAACCATTTGAACTAAGCCGGTTCCTGGAAGAAAGCTACATCTAAAAGTCACTATATCGAAACATTTCAAAATCTGAAACCAGTAAAGCGAATACGTTAATGGTGTACTAGTAACTGTTACCTCTTTCTAAAGGAACTGAAGCATTTTGTCTACCCCATCCCATCCCATACTTTCCTATCCCATTCCATTCGGTCTTATCCCATCCCATCCTTTCCCATGCCATCCAATCCTTTCCCATCCCATCCCACCCGGTGTCATCCCATCCCATCCCGTCCTACCCTACTCATCCCATCTTTTTCCAACGCATTCCATCCCTTCCTGACCCATCCCATCTGATCCTATCCCATCCCACCCCAGCCCATCCGATGCCATCTGTGCAATAACTAAGATCAACACAGTCTTACTTTTCCAGTATCTTGTTCTGCTTGGCACTTGAGAAGTTCTCCAGCTGAAGCGACTCTTGAGTGATGAAAGCCACGGCCAGATGAAAAAAATTGTTCCAGACCTTGAAACAAAGCAGTTTGTCTAAATTAATCAACTTGTAAACTTTATATCACGAGTTTACTTCACAGAATTTCGAATACTTTTTGCAAGAGATATATTTATAGTTTTAGCTTGTCAAAAATAGATATTTTAAGACAGTTTAGAAATACAAATAAAGATCAATAATAGTAACAATAAACATAGACAGACACAGAGAATGCAAATGATGATAATTTCCTCTGGAACAACTTGTAAAACTCTCGCTTACGAACATGACACTCATTCCATGAAATTAAATTAAAGAAGATAAATCGGTAAATTTTACACTTATATAATGAGAACATGAAGCAGGTCTAATAGACGCCGCTATAAATTTTACAGCTATTGTACATGTAAGATGGAAAAACATAACTCACTACTCGATAAAGCCTTTAAGTTCAATATAACTTAAAGGACAAAACTACTTTGATTCAATGGGATACCGACGGAACATTTTTCTTAATTTAGCGATTCGGGCAAAAAAATTAATCCTAAATTTTACTCGCCCCATGCTATTACCTATACTAACAAAGAAGGAAATATTACATCTGGCAATCCAACCATGGCTACCACTCACAGACTTTGCCATTCAGTTCCTAAAATATAAACAGAACAAGATACCTGAATTTCGAAGTTCTCACCCCCCATAAAGGTTTCATGAAGAGCCTCCGAGAAGTACTGGATAGCATTCAAAATAACGCTGAAAAAATGAAAACAAGGAAAAAATGTTATGTTGACGTACTGCGTATAGAGAAAGTTGACAGCAAGGTCCAAGCACTCAGGTTTGCTGCTGACCACATATTCCAGTCGGCAGTGAAGTAACATACTTTCCCATGGATCTTTGCTCGCTGTTTTATGTAAGTTTAGCTAGTTGTTATCATTTATGCATTGATGAACACTCGACTTGCTATTTTTATCATTCGCTTTCTTGTTGTGTTAGAATTCTTACATCGTTGAGATTAAACCAAATGATCATCAATCGAGTTGTGTTTCTTCATATAGCATGGTGGTGCTCGTTTTATCAACATCGGAAGGACAGAATACAAAGTCCGACGGCAGTCCAGATAAAGGTAAAGTGGTAATAATGTTGCATTTAATCAGGGCCTTTTCCATGTGAATATTCTCAATAGCGCTTTACAATGATCAGTTTACCCCAAGCGGACCGGAAACATATACTATACATGAAGGCGGTCCATGTATGCTCGTACTCATTTTACCGACCCTGAGGGATCGAAAGCTGAGTGAACTTTAGCGAGAAAGAAGGTCCCGCAGGAACCTCAGGATTGGGAGGCAGAGATCTTACCACTGCGCCAACCCTCCGCTAGATGAGGTAACACAAATGTCAAGCACATAGCAGGAGATTGGTATTCATCCCAGGACCTCATGACTAATAGTGCGAAGTTTAATCAACTGCAATAGCTCAGCCGCCAAAGTTACTCTCATTCAAGGGGGAAGTATGGACTAAGAACGCTTTATAGCAACTTTTGAAAACGTATTTTACGAAATCAACGTCCATACTTAAAAATAATAAATCCAATCAAACAAGCATTGACTGAATGAAAAGGAAGCACAATAAATACTTTCTGATTTTTTTTTATGAGTTTTGAGTTTTAGGGGTGGGGGTGGGGGCGGGGAATTGATAGCTTTAA
>JAOBRD020421505.1:0-18899 GCA_027575215.2 Hydrozoanthus sils | reverse complement strand
GCTCAGCGAACTTTAAAAAACAATTAGCCATCGAGCCCGAGCCTCAGCTTGTTCTTAAATTGTTCTTTTAAAATTTTCGCCAATCTGCGCCTCGTTATTCTTGTAAAATTGTTCTTATAAAAAAGAAAGCGAGTATATCGAAGATCCATAGATTCTGCCTCCCTTAACGACAAACCTCCGCCACTCACTCGAAAAGGTACGGTAAATAAATTAAATAAGGATAAGGCATTACTAATAAAGTGTTTAGTTACTGAAGCGACTTCTGCTGCGTTTTATCTATGCAACATGAAGTAACTTACTGAAAAACTGTTGAATTATCTTTAAGTGCTACTAGTGCAAAAACCGACATGAATCTTTTTCAACATTTTCTATACAAATCTATAGATTAGAAGGAGAATTAACACTTCTAGAATAATAAATTGTGTAGTAGCTCTGCGAGAGTCTTTATTTTCCCGATGAACTGAGCGAAAAATCCGTCCGCCATTACTATGCAGAGTTGTGAATCGCCATATGACGTCAATTACTCAACTCGGGACAATCAAAACTATGTACATAATGCCAACCATAGGCAAACCCCCCCTAAAAAAATATATTGTAGTGATAAAACGACGAAAGATTCAATGCAGTTCAGTTCGGCACGGGTTGAGTCATGACGTCATCCGTTATTTGTACTTAACCCAGCTTGACGCAGGTGATTCGCTCTCGATTAATGACGAACAAAACACACCAGCGTTGGGACTCGAAAAAGCACACTTCAACGTTTTTTATCTCGAAAGTTTTGCAATATGTTTACCCTATATCTCTACTTCACGATTCTGCAAAAAAAAAAAAAAAAAAAATCCGGGACCTTGCCTTCTATACTTGTAGCACTTTAACATATAGCGAGCACACCGATTGCAACACGTGACAAACCTAGCTTTTACTGCAGTTAACTCTAATCTTAGTTCCTAGTGGTTTGAAAGGTAAAACACTCGAAGACTAAATGAAGAACAGGACATTTCTGTTGATTCGTGTCGTATAATCAGATGCAGCAATAGTGTTGTGCACTTTTAATTAAAATAGAAATTTTTACCCCCACGTGATAAAACAGAAGTATGTTCGACAAAAGCCAGTGTATAGAGAACTTAGCAATGTTGTAAATACAAGAATCAATTTTCTTATTAAATCTAATTTTAAACATTATTATCGCTTCAAAACATTGCATTAGCAGCCTCTCGATTTTACGATAATTGGTTTGTTTGTCAATTTCATGACGTCATTAGTGCACAGTACATGCAATTGAGGTAAAATTAAAATCCCCGGGAAAAAGTCCGGAAAAGTCCCCAAAATATCCTAAAAAATACCAAGGGACAAAATTTTACAACCTAAAAATACCTCTCAGTTTTAAAATTACCCTAAAAAAATACCAACTGAAAGCTGAAATTTTCCCTAAATAGCTTAGTAGCGGGTTGGTGCTGAGTCCCATCGTGTTGCGCCGAACGTAATAGCAGTATATAAAGGCACGCGCGTAACAGGACGTTCGCCGAAGGACTACTGCCTTAACTTCTTGTCTAGTATTCACGTTTTTTAAACACTGGACTGCAAGCAGTTTAATAGATTCGCGTTTTTCAACCCAAAAGAATACCAGGCTCTTGGTTTAACGTAGGATTTCTTTAAACAACTCCTAAAAACTACAGGACTGACAGTTTTAACCCCTGAAAAATACAACATATGAAATAAAAATACACATTATAAGGACAACCCTCCTTATAAAAACTACCAAAAGTTAGGGACCTACACTAAAAACCATGCAGAATTGCCGCAGCAAAATAATGCAGTTCAAAGAATTGGATCAATGACGAATGTTTGCCAAACCCAACAACTAAAAGCTTTGAAAGAAAATCTAAAAGTTTCGATGCTTTAATAACTGAATATACTAAGCGTTTATTGTATTTGCAGCTTCCATTCCCAAGCTGTAATCTGGTGAATGGTTTGTAAACTCTTCGTATACTGTAAACCGCTTCTTTGTGTTTACTTAATTTCCATGACGAATATCTAAAATAGGTTCTTTTTTGTTCGGTTTCCTTGAATGGAGGAAAAATAAATAGAGGATATTACATGGCCGCGCGGAGATACGAATCTTATCTTCGAGTGTTGGAAAAATATCTCACAAGTGAGCGCAACACAACACGAGAAGATAAAATTCGTATCTCCAAGCGGCCATGTATTATTATCATATACTTAATGAGATTTTTATTGAGATTTTCAATCATCAACGAAGTAGATTGACAAGTTGTTTTAACGGCGGGAAAAGTTTCATACCAATCACACGTGATGATATGGAAATCGTGCGTTCTGATTGGCTGTTTTTTAAATCACCACATGTGATTGGTATGGGTGGCTGATATGCTCTATATTTCACCGATCTACTATGTAAATATCGAACTAAATATGTGATAAAGTAGTATAGACATCTTACTGATTGGACAATAGAACAGAAGCCCCTTTCACACACAAAAAAATTTACTTGGTAGTTGTAACTCAATTTAAAAGAACAAAAATTTTAGTTTCAAAATACAGAAAGCTTCAGTAAAAAAAATACTTATTTTAGCGCCAATGTAATTTTAAACACTTTATGAAGAAACAGAAACAAAAAGAGTTTTTCAACGAGCGTAAATTACCTGCTCTTATACACACTAATAAACTTGTATAGTAATACGGAGAACTTGTACGACTTTTCTTTGAAGCTGACAAGGGTTCAATCTTGTGATGATTGAGTCAAATGCAATAGATAAATGACACTTTAAGATATAATTGACCTCAATAAGCGCGCTAGCAAATGAGTTGGCTTGAAATAGTTTCCATTCGTGTAGAGTTAGAAATCATTAAGTGCGTTTCGTATCTATCAGTTTAAAAACATTAAGTCGGAATCAAACTTGATAGAAACCAAAAGGACCTACTGTTCATTCCCATCATGCTTGTGTTTTTAATCCATTATTAAAAACACTAATCATGCGGTTTTTGTGCTCAAGAATATTTTTATTTTTATACCAGTTTTTTGTCATGAATGCTAAGCCAAGTATCGAGACGAGATCGTGTCTTCTAAGCACTATACAGGTTCTTAACGATGAATGTCTTTTCCAACAAAATCTCTGATAAAGATGCACATAGATGTTATGGAATTACATAAATGTTATGGATATACATTTATGTTATGAATGTACATAGATGTTGTTGATATTCATAGATGTTATGGATGTACATAGATGTTATGGAAGTACATAGATGTTATGGAAGTACATAGATGTTATGGTGTACATAGATGTAAGTTATGGATGTACATAGATGTTATATATGGATGCACATAGATGTTATGGAAGTACATAGATGTTTTGGTGTACATAAATGTAAAATCGTTGTTTGAATTGACGTAAACGCAAAAACCTTCCTTTTTCAGTAGAGATTCGAAAGTGAAAAATTTAGTTCTTTTAGCTGTTCGCAACCTTTATACTTCCAGCCATTTTTCATTATGAACTGTTTTCGAAGTTTTCCTGAGTTTTGGCAGTCTGACTCGATTAGTTTTAAAACTATTTTCAGACTGCCAGTATCATTTATTCTTTTTTACTTCCTTAATTATAAATCAATAAGTAAAAATTTAAGATACAAATAAACTATGTTGTTGAGTTTTTCTAGGCCCCAAAAGGCCAACAGGCGTGAAAAGTCAATTGTGCAGAAAACAAAGCAACTTTTAAACGCGGAGCGAGCCAAAATACCTTACTATATAATGCTTTTAATTATTTACTTTTTAGTCTTTTAAGGCCAACTAAAAATGGTGTCCCGAAAGCAAATGAAACTTACAAAGCTGGTTGACTTGTTTTAATTGTTCTTTAAGATTTTTGCTGTATAGACTATAGTTCTCAAAAGATGTTAGTCCCACCTATGTGTTTAGCTTAAGTGCCCATGACTGAATAAACTTAATGATTATACAAAGAGTGTTTCAAGCTCATAATGGTTTGAAACAAAAAAACAGGATGGGAATGAACAGAGGGTCGTTTTAGTTGCAGTCAATATTTTTGATTTTGAAAAGGTAAGGCCAAGAGACGGAACTAACTTAATGATTTTTAAATTTACTAAAACGGAAACTTATCCAAGGAAACTAATTTGCTAGTGCCCTTAATGACTTCATTGTAACCCTCAAATTGTTATTTTCTCACCGCATTTGCCATAACCATAAGAAGATTGAACCATTGCATGTCCGCTTCAGATATTACTAAGTGAGAAAAGGTAACTTAAGGCTGTTGAAAAAATGTTCTTAATTCTTTTTTCTTTTTCAAGTGCTAAAGGGATATTTTTCTTTTGGTGAAGCTTTCAAATTTTCGAAACTCGAGTTTCCAGTTCTTCAAATTTGAGTTACTATTACTAGTTTTTTTTAGTGAAAGATGCTGCTACTTTTTTTTTATCCAATCCGTTAGTTTTCTTGTAAAACTTTACTTTTCCTCTTTCCAAATTTTCCAAGGGGAATACACGAGGAAGCATTTTACAATTCAAAAAGAGTTACAAATCTATAGTTGCTGATACTTTAAAAACTTCATCGATAGCTAAAAAATGCCGTGTGTGCACCAAGTTATCGATAACAAACAATTTTTCCTTTTCAAAAGCTTTCAAAACTTTTGTTATCGATAACTAACGCGGCTGTTTTGTTATCGACGACTTATTTTTCCCGTCTGTGAGACATTCATCGACAACTATTTTCCTTGTCTGTGACGTACAGCTTCTTCTCTTACCATAATAAACATGGTGGAACGTTCCCGAAAACTGTGGTTCAGCAGAGAAAAAATGATATTTGAGATACCAAGTCCATTGGGAGGGCAGGATGACAACTTTCTTGCTGTTGTGGGTGCTGTTTGTGGCCAGCATTTGTACATCGGCGCGCGAACGAGGTTGACAGAGCTAGTTTCCATACTCTTGCGCATTGCAATGCAATGAAAGCGTTGTGTCTGATCTCCCGTGTTTGGGAAAGCTGTATCGAACATATTTTGTTCTCGATAGCCAGTAGTTATTGATAACTAAATCCCTCATCTGTGGAGGCCCTTAGACATGGCACCTGCAATTTTGCTTACTGATATGCAAATTACTGACGAAAACATATAATCACAATCTTAACAAACAACGCATCGCCTTCGTTATGATATGCAATGCAAATTTATTTACAAATTCCTGCTAAAGACTTTGATTTAGGTCATTATTATCTGAAAATAAATGTAGATTATTAGAGCTGATAAACTTATTACCAAATGATAAGAAAAACTGTTTAACATCACAACAAAACTCCTATTTAAAGATTTTTGAAGACTTGAAATCTATGCGAAAACTTGAAATTTGCTAAAATATATGATTTGCTTTCCCATGCAGCTTTACGACAGGACATCAATGATCCTTTTGTTTCAAAATGACACCGGTGACAGTTCGAGTGTTATTCATAATCATCGCTGTTCTTTCCTTTTTTTGCAATGGAACTTTGTGTGTTGTAATCTTGAGGAACCGAAGACTGTTGAGAAACTCCTACAATATCTTAATGTTCAGCCTGGCCATCACCGACATGCTGACAGGTTAGATGTATTTTAATACATATTAAAAAGGTCCGTGTAAGAACTAGAGAACCAACCATTGTTCTGCGGCATTTCATTTTTACCACACCAGAAAGTTTAAATTTTCTTACTGAGATGACATTAACTTATGTACAACACAATTTTAAAGTAAAATAGTTAAGCTCTATTTTCAAATCAATGTTTCTTTTTTGTGTTATAATAATTTAGCCGATCAAGCACTCCAAAACAAAAGCGAAGAAAAATTTAATTTTGAAAACAGAAATGTCTCAACTAAAAAGGTATGAATGAGGTAAAAAATGCATTAGCTAACTTATGAAGATGTGGTCCATTTTTACAGTTTAGCCAATCAAAACAGTAAGAGTATATTGTATTCTTGGTCATCACCAAAGTTCAATAACGAGACCTGTTGTACAGATACGGTAGGGTTGGTTTGAGTTTTTAAAAATAGCTCAAAGAAGGCAGCCTTAAAAATAGCATGAGCTAAAACAATGCAGATCAGGTTCGCTTCGCAATTATTTGTACATAACATCAAAGAACAAAATTAATGAAAAGTGGAAAACAGAAACGTATCTTTTGCAATTGTTGTGGTTGTACTTAAATTTCTCTTCCCAGTTATGACTCGTTTTGCTTGTTGTGATTACAAATCCACCAACAGCACAACTGACCTTGTTAAGGGACTGGGTTGAAATACCTTGGAAAGCAGGAGCCTTCTTAGTCAGTTCACTCTCTTTTACAAGTTTCATAATGGTTGAGCTTCTGTTGTTGCAGCTAAGGAATGGTTGTGTCACTGCTTGGGTTATGTTTTTGTACCGATAAATCTCCTCAAATTCTTGCTCAAACAGAAAGCTTGATTGTGAGTAAGAGCTCTTATTACAAACTACAAACCAGAACCAGAAGACTCCGAGGCTTCAATTTATTGCAACATGTACAAACAAGACTGCGATCATTAATATAATCAAAAAGAAAATATCATTGACAAAACTATCTCACAATGACACAACGCTTAACATAAACTTACCAATGTCGAGTCTCTTCACTTGTCGAGCGATTCCTGAATATGGCGTCCATGTTGTTAATGTGGTGAACTAAGAGTTACAGTAGTATTTTCCTCTGAGTTTCCTTTGCGTATATTTGAGTTTGATCCGAGCTTAGTTTCGCGGAAAGACTCGTTTCAAAACTGACGCTCGTTGACATATTTTATGTAAGTCTACCGCGAACGGCGTGCGAATTTGTGACCAGTTCGAGGGTCTTTAGATTAGTTTCTTCGTCATCCTGAACATTATGATACTAGATACTGAAGTAAAAGTTAATAATTTTTATCTTGCCAGCAGAGCAAACTTTCCTTCTTCGTAATGAACTATTGTAACATGTGACGGCTTAACAAAGTGTTATATGATAATTTGGTTGATCATGTGACTGTTACCGACCAATTACAAACGCGACGTGACAGATTGGCAAAAAGGTAAACCTAGAGACGGGCCTCCCTGTGAGGTAGCCTGACTAACTAGGTAGTTGTTTTGCATAAAGATTATGGTATAAGGAAAAGCAACACCTTCAAAATTGCTTTTTTCAACCTCTATTATTTTTAGGGATTTTCCTTTGTTCATCGCCCGATCTGTCTCTTGGAAATGTCCCAGTACCGGACGGTATTGCAGGAAAACTCTTCTGTGTTTTGATTGCTACTGATGTCTTCCTTTGGACCTTTAACAAGTTTTCCCTCGGTTTGGTTACCCTAATGGCAATTGAACGTTGGTTCGCAATTGCTAGACCGACGATGTACGCAGTTGCTTTCCAAAAAAGAAGAGTTCTATTCTATGTCATCATGTTGCTGGGTTTATCCTTTGCTATTAATCTTCCAAAGTCAGTGCAAAACAAGCCAGAAGTGCAAGAAGGGAAAAACGTGTGTGTATTTCCTGGTTTTATCAAAGCAAGAGCAGTTGACATGATATGGGTCCCCTTCCAAGCTGTTGTCACTGTCTTTACACCTCTGGTTTTTGTTACTGGAACGTATATCAACTTGCACAAGATTGTGAAGAGCCAGGCAACAACTGGTCAAGAAACCAACACTCGCAGGCACCTTGAGCTTAAGCTTCTGCGCATGAGCAAGTTTGTTGCGCTGTGTCTTGGAATCTCCTCTGTACCCAACCAGCTTTCGTTCTTGGCTGTATTTTTTGTGGAATCCTTCCAATATAATTCCCCACTCCACATTTTTACCAAAGTTCTGGCTATGTGTAACAGCTGCATCAACCCCTGGATCTATTGCACTACAAACACGTTTTACAGACGAGAGTTTGTTCGTCTTTTGACTCCACGGAAAAAAACGCAAGTTCAGCCGAGCGTAGAAACAAACTGAACTTGGTAAAGACATAACACACAGGAAATGCCTGGCTTCTTTGTTTTTTGGACGATATATGTGTTATATTAAATGTATTTCATCATGTTGTTCAGCGCCACATACATGTGACATTTATTCCCACTGGGATTTCTCACTTAATATATTCTCGTTCACTCATCTGAATGTTCACTTGACGCCCTCCAGCCAGATTATAGCAACTCCGGTCTAGCTTTCACATCTCCTTTTTTTTTTTTTATCAGAGTACAGGTCATCAAAATTCGAAACATTTAATATTGTAACCTATTTTTCCCTTTTCGTCACCTAACAATGTAATTTCTGGTGATTGAGTGATCTTAGAGAACGAATTAGACAAAAACTGATATTTTTGTGGCACGTAGCCGACAGCAGAAATAGTTTTGAGTCAGTGGAAGTATATTATGGGTGTAGAAGATCGAGTATACTAGATGAGTAGAGCACGTGGTTAGTCACTCTATGCTCGATCTGAAATTTGTAATCAGTAATAATGCGGTAAGATAGAAATGGTAATTGGATAAGATTTACAAATTTCGTTGTTGAAAGTAGGAAATTCAGCGATACAAGACAGAGTTAAATCCTGTAAGGCTGACAGCAACCTCTAGGCCAAAGGGGAATGTGGCTGCACTGCTTGGTTCGGGGAATACGTTTCCAGTTTTTCCCACGGCGTTTTTATGGTTTCTCGTATCCGGCATTGGCCACAAGCTTGTGAATCTGTACTACAAAGCTATCGGTTGAAGTACTTTTTAAGAGTTTTTCTATACACAGGACCTCCCTGAAAAAATCAGTCGTAGTGAAATTAGTTTTTCTATTAAGGTCATTCCGGTCCATTGAATTAGAACCTACACTGAGATTTTTGTCAAACTTTAGCCATTTGTCAATCATTGTATATAAACTGCAAAAATATTATATTAGCCCTCAAGGGCTATTTTTCTTTTATTGTAAGCTTGAAATTTAAAGTATAGTTTCCTCATGTCAACCAAGATAACTTCGAGGAGCACAAGGGAAGTAAAGGAAGATAACGTAAGGAGTTCTTCTGGACTCGGAGAATAATTTTCTTGTGATTTTCAGCAAAATCATTTTTGATAAGGAGTAATTTTTATGCGCTTTTGTTGTTGCTATGGTTCCTGTACCTAAAGAAACAGTGTACTCTCGTCTATGTTTTTCATATTTTTCCGCATTTGCAACACTGAAATTTTCCTTATTTTTCTCTTCAAAGAGTCCTGTTGAAATTCCATTGACTGCCAAAAAAATTGTGGGGTACCCATGATTGTTTAGGAAAATCTTTAGGAAAACCGGCAAAACATAGGCTGTTTTTCCCCATTTCCGAGGGGAGACTGGAACGAGTTAAAGAAAAAGTCCCATATATTCTGAAGGAAACTGGTTTTATTTTACATTAATTTTTCTGATATGTCTTCGAGAGCTCAAAATTCACTAGAATATGACAAAAACGTGTAAACAATTTAAAATTTCTAATATACGCAGTAAAGATGCGCAATGCAAAACCTGAGAATGACCTTAAAATATTATTATTTATTTCATTTATTTAACGTGTACAATGTTAGTCACGCCTGCTCTAATTATAACCTGGGTATTAGGTTTTGTGTCTTGTGTAGTGGAGCAGAAATAATATTATTGTAAGCATTGAAAATTTGATTGACGGCAACGATTGTAATG
Source organism: Hydrozoanthus sils (assembly GCA_027575215.2). Classification (NCBI taxonomy): domain Eukaryota; kingdom Metazoa; phylum Cnidaria; class Anthozoa; order Zoantharia; family Hydrozoanthidae; genus Hydrozoanthus; species Hydrozoanthus sils. Next base: position 9,266 of record JAOBRD020421505.1, on the reverse strand, counting down.
GTTTTTATTATTAGTTCCTTGTCATTAATCAACAAATGTCTTCATAGCTTGATTGATTGTAGTGATTGTAATTATGTAACTTGTTACTTTCTTTTGTTACCAAACAAGTATAACTGAGAGCCATTAATGATTGTAATCATCAGTAAAATGATGATTGATTACTTAAATAAACATGCTGGGTGGCACTCCTCCAAACTATGTGCGTAACTTAATGTGTGAAATACTTTCTATTCGGCTGAGCAAAGCGAAAGAGAATAGAAATGTAAGTTTGCGAATTCATGAATAAGTTGTTATCTGGTTGGTATTTTAAGCTACTGTTCTTGTGATCATCAAAAAATGGTTTTGTATTGATTTAATATAGATTTTGAAATGAAAACATAGAAAATGTAGTAAGCGAAGTCAACGATGTTAATATAACAAAAATGTGCAAAAAACAGTTATCTGTAAAGTAATCTTTTCCGAAATTTCGAAAAATGTTTTTATATTTAACAAACTGACAAATAGTGAAATCAAAGAAAATGAATAAACGATTTCAAGAGGTGTTTCGGTTCTTCGGCTTTCTTTTGAAATCACTTACGTTGAAAAATGGACAAGTTAAAACAAAAAATAAAAGACAAGATTGTTACCGGAATAAGACACAGGTTAAACAAAAAAACAAGAGTGCAGATACAACTTTATTTTCCAGACACTTAAAAAAGAAAAGTGAAGAAAAGAAAAACAAAAAAGAGAAAAGAAAGGGGAGAAAGTAAAAGAAATGAAAAGAAAAGAAAGAAAAGAGAAGAAAGAGAAAAAAAAAGGAAAGAAAAGAAAGGAAAGGAAAAAAGAAAAGAAAAGAAATGAAAAGAAAGAAAAGAAAAGAAAAGAAAGAAAAGAAAAGAAAGAAAAAAGAATAAAAAAAGAAAAGAAAAGAAAAGAAAAAAGAAAAGAAAAGAAAAGAAAAGAAAAGGAAAGAAAAGTAAAGTAAAGAAAAGAAAAGGAAAGAAATTCATATTCACATTCTTATTGGTTGTTTTATTGAATCATTTAATTTTTTACAAGGATACACGGACAATTGCATCTGCAAATAGCAATCAATGCTAGTCTGAGGCAGATGAATTGTCAATTACTAATAAGAAAATCCATTGAAGTTTTGTAAAATTATCAACTACATAGATAAGGGGAAAAAACAAAACAAAAACAAAAGAAAAGCAAATTTTTACGTTCTCGTTGCATTACATGCTTTACAAAAAGTTTACATAGAGTATAGGTATTTCATTGTTTCATAACCTATTTTAATATAGTAACATATTTGGAAAATCATCTATTAGCTTTTCTGTCTCTTGATAGTTTCCATTGTCATATAAATGCTGTAGCAAGTGAGCCTTAATTTTTCTTTTAAAAGATTTTTTTGAGAGTGCTCTTATAGTTTGTGGAATGTTATTCCACATCCTGGCTCCAAATCTAGAAAATGATCTATATTGAATATTTAGTCGCGAGTGTTTAATATACAAATTCTTCTTAGCTGATGCTCTTGTATTATAGGAATGCTGTTCATCCACATATGAAGACATTTCACAAACATTGACAGGAGCTCTTTTTGCATGTACGTCATACATCAAGCACGCAATGGCCTCGGTGAAAAGAACATTAATTGGTGAGATACTCAGAGAGTAAAACAGAGGGATCGCGCTATTACGACGATCAGAAAAGTAAATAAACCTAACTGCACGTTTTTGCAGTATTAATAATTTGTCAAGATGACATCTAGCAGCTTGACCCCAGGCCATAAGTCCAAAAGAGATGTAAGGCTATATATTGAGAATAAGGTTTTTCTTGGTACATAATGTCGTAGTTTAGTTATAATACACACAATTCTACTAATTTTGGAGGAAATGAGATCGATGTGAAATTTCCAAAAAAGATTTTCATCGAAAAATATACCCATATATTTGACATAGATTTTCTGCTCGAGCTGAATGAAAGCATATTTGTTTTATTGCCAAATATTTTAATAACTATGAAATGTGGGGGGTCGTTTCTGGTGCGGTCGAAAAATTACACAGTTTGACTTTTTTGCATTTGAGGTTAATTTATTTATTGTAAGCCATTCATTTAAGTTAGACAGCTCGCTATTCACTACAGTTTCTATTGTTTTCAAGTTCCTGTGTGAGTAGAGGAGGTTGGTGTCATCAGCAAATAAGGTGATTTTAAGCAAGCTAGAGACTTTATGTATATCATTCATATATAATAAGAGTAGAGGACCAAGGACAAAACCCTGTGGAACGCCAATATCACATTTCATACGGTCCGATATGTAGTCGCCGACTTTGGTCAATTGCTTTCTATTTGTTAGATAAGATTTAAACCAGTTGTGAACGATTCCCCTTATTCGCCACATACATAGATTTTGTCCAGCAATATTTCATGGTCGACTGTATCAAATGCTTTCTTTAGGTCAATAAATATAGCACAGGTATATTGTTTACGATCCTTATTGGACCGTACTGTATTTAAGATATCTTGAATTGCGTGTTCTGTTGAGTAACAGAACACAAAACAGAACAGAAAAGAAAAGAAAAGGAAAGGAAAGGAAAAAAAAGAAAAGAAAAGGAAAGGAAAGGAAAAATAAGGAAAGGAAAGGAAAGGAAAGGAAAGAAAAGAAAAGAAAAGAAAAGAAAAGGAAAGGAAAAAAAAGAAAAGGAAAGGAAAGGAAAGGAAAGGAAAGGAAAAATAAGGAAAGGAAAAGAAAGAAAAGAAAAGAAAAAAAAAGAAAAGAAAAGAAAAGAAAAGAAAAAGCATAATCTAAAAGATCCTTTTAGAACTCCACAGAAGTCGTTAGCTTTAGTTGGTCCAGTCGACTCAGTTTTATAAATGAGTAAAAGCTTCTGCTGGGGCTGTGTGCAACTGATAATTTAATGTCCCTTCCTGGGGGAGTCAAAATAACGGAAATGTCCGAAAGTAACGGCCCTAATGCCGTTAAAATTAGAAACGAAGGCCGTTTCTTTCGGAATTCTACGGTATTAGATTGGCAAAACCTTAAACCACTGCCTTTTTAAGCGAGCGTTATCCCCAGTAGGGGGGGGGGGGGGTAAGTATGACTGTCGTATTTTTTAGGGGTTAAAATTGTCAGTCCGGTATTTTTTAGGGATTGTTGACAGGAATCCTGTGTTAAACCAAGAGCCTGCTATTTTTGCAGTCCCGTGTTTTATCAAACGCCATACTGAACAAGAACTTAACACAAAAGTGCTTTAGCGAACGTCCAATTACGCGCGTGCCTTTTTCGGTGAAATATAGAGCGTATCAGCCACCCATATCAATCACACGTGGTGATATTAAAACAGCCAATCAGAACACACGATTTCCATATTATCACGTGTGATTGACATGAAACTTTTCCCGCCGTTGAAACAACTTGTCAATCTACTTCGTTGATGATCGAGAGAATCTCACTAATTATGTGATAAGAAGTTTTTTTCAACACTCAAAGATAAAATTCGTATCTCCATGTAATATCCTCTATATATCAATAATATATAATATATAGTGCTTAATAGTGTGAAATTGTGCATAACGTTTTAATTCTTCCATTATTCGATTACTGTGATATTGCCTGGAGTAGTCTTCAAAAGCAAAATATAGATCGTCTACAGCGCCTACAGAATAGATCTAACTTTTTACAGGTGCAATTTTTTTACCAGCTTCCCTTTAAACATTGTGAAGAGTGAAAACATTCAAACGTTCTGCCGCCGAGAAAGACATTCCTTTTTATCATAACCCTGATATTTACTATTTTAGGCTTTAAATGTGTTTTGCATTGTAGTTTTTAGGCTTCATGTAGTTTCATTAATCCTAGTGTTATATTATTAGGCTTTTTAAATTTCATGGTTCATGAAATTTCTTGATGTAAATTAATTCTTTAATTACATGGCCCCTATGGAGGCCAGCCTTAGAGCTGAATGGGCTATCCTGTGTTAATAAAGTTTTACTTACTTACTTACTTACTAAATCGGTTTTTGTTTTTCCAAGCAGTTTTTGGCAGAGAATTCCAAGTTCTAACGGTACATTTTTGCGTTATAACACAAAATTTTGCCCGTGTAGGGGAGAGAGTGTAGCCTTACTGAAAAAGACAAAACTCGGGTCAATATTTATGTTGAATTGCTAAATACATCAAACTATTATATTTTCCAAAGAACATGTGCCATGAGTTGTACATGTCCTTAACCTGCAAGAGCCAATTTGATGAGTTTCCGAAGATAAATTATTTTCGTCATTATATGGCGCTTTTGGAAAAGTTCCGGCTGTCAATGAAAATCGTTTAAAGTCCCTATAAAGTTTAATTTTATATTTTTTAGTTTAAAACTAGTGTCTTCTAATAAGTCAAACTTCTAATAACCAAGCCAATAACCGTCTAAGTATGATTTTTAATCAAGAAAAGATTGGAATTTAAATTTTGACCGAGCAGGCCGGAACTGATAACCTGTGACGTAGCAGCAGTGAGTTTGTGTGAATTTTGTTTAAAAATGTCATTTTTTATCAAAAAAGATAAAAAAATTTTTTAACGAATTTCAAGGGAATGACTCATTGAATAAAGTTATAATCCAATGTTGAGCTAAAAAAGATTGTCTCTGCCTCGTGCCTCATGCTACGTCATATGCCTCCTGCTACGTCAGCAGTGCACACAGGAACAGCGAGAAAACGTTTTATTTTCGAAAATTAATATTATTAAAGGGTTCTACTTTTCATCTGGAAATTAAAAAAAAAGCGTAATAGGGAATTTAATTTAATTCACTAGCAAATCAATACTGAGAGTAATATATAATGGTTTTCAATCATGTAAGAGAACCTTGAGAAAGTAAGCAGATGAATCTTGAAGAATACTTTTAAATTCAAAAAATGTGCTTCTCAAACAGGATTTCCGATCCGCAAGCCTCTGAGAACCAGTCAACGCTCTTACCCACCGAGCTTCAGGAACCCAGAGAGAACAATAGAACCCTGAGCTGCTTCAAAAACTCTACATGAAACGTCTTCCGTGAACAAACGCAGTTCGTTATTACAATTGGCTTGCCGAACGTTACTTTTCAGTATAACTCTAAGTTTCAATCAGCTAGTTTCTGCTTGGTAAGTTTTGTATTTTAAAAGACAGTCCTAGTTGAACAAGCGTTAGTTGATTTCTGTTAACCTTTTATTAAACTGTTCTTAAGATTTTGAAAACCACTATTTTCAAGCTATATCTCTTAAACAATTTCGCTTTGAATGCCCAACACGTAGCTCGCAAATGTGAAAAAAGCGCGCGCTTAACAATAACAACTAGAACACTCATAGTCATCAGAAAAACTTGGGTGCTCGACGATTTTTGACTTGTTCTTCCAGCTTTTTTTGTCACACACGTAATACATTTACCTTTAAAAGTCCGAGTGTTTTCTAGCATCAACCATTTTTGCTTTCATTTTCTCAAACACGTTATTTGGCAGGTGTTTTTTCATGCTGGAATCTATTACAGGGAACTTTTAAGAGAACATTCAGATGCAAAAGGTGAATCTAACTTGATTGAAATTGAGTGAAAATTTTGTCAATGTTGAATTTGTTAGTATATTTCTTTAGTGTTCTTGTTTACTAGACGTTTTTCTTTTTTGTATTTATTACTGTGAGAAATAACTTTGTACAAATTGACGATGTATTTTGTACAAATTGACAAATTGCTTTCAACTCCATGAGGGGGTTTTGTACAAATTGACAAATTGCTTTCAACCCCAAGACGGGGTTGAAAGCTTAAATAGCTGATCAAACTGTAACAATAAGTTTTCCTGATTGCAATATTATCTTTAGTAAACAAAACCAACAGAAAAATATAATCTAAAACGAAAACAACAATGTTTGATTACAATTTGACACCAGAAGTAGAATTCCAAGGTACCCCTTGATCTTGCCCAAAATTTAGGTAGGGGTGTGCGGCCCGAAATCCTTACCCTATTTATGATCAAACTTTGTGACTTTCCCTACCCTATTTATGATCTGAGTGGGGCATGATGAAGAATTAATTTTAAGCGATTTCTTCTGAAAAAAAAACAAATTCAACACAGGAGTACAAAAACCGATACCCTATATATGACGAAAATGGCTGAAAATCATACTCTTTGGGGCAGCACATACAAGGGAGTACCCCTGGGGAATGAAGCTAGAACTCCAACAACGTGGCGATGGTCATGTATCTAAATCCTTTCTCGAGCCTAAGTGGCTCATTGGGCCGGCGCTTATCTACGACTTCTGTAGTGTTAAGCAGATGAGAGTGTTTGACTCCCCCTGGACAGGACACTAATCCATCGCAGGTTAGCTCCAAGCTGAAGTGGCACTCATTTATAAAGCTGAGTCGACTGGAACAAGTCGGGTATAAAGTGTCTTGTTCAAAGACAAAACACAGTGATCTGACCGGGGCTCGAACTCGCGACCTTAGGATTATGAGCCAAACACGCTAACCACTCGGCCACTGCGCCGCCGACTGACGTTCACGTATAAAGATCTTAAAAAGGAACAACTCTATAAGATAGTATCCGCCAAACATAACTACCAGACCAATGCACTAAAAGGATGGTGTTTCTCCTTTTTTCCTTTCCTACAAATATGGTTATGCAAAAATTAAAAATGCATACAAAGAACTTAATGTAAAGAAGTATGTCCATCCAACGACAATACTTTTATTGCTGGATCTGAAGTTTCCCTAGATCCTTTCTACACGTGATTGACGGTTGTTCAAAATTATTCCGTCCGGTAAATTTTGTTCAATTATCTTTCAACTAATTTATGCCACGTAATCTCTAACTGGTTTCCATGGTAACAACATCAAAAAAGGTCAAAACTCCAAAACTATCAACACCAAAATGTTGCATACGGTTAAGAATAACGACATTTCGCCTAGCAAGGTAATTGCACATGATCAACTAAAATCCAAAATGGCGGCTATTGGCCAAGTTTCGGATTTTGTAAATTTGTTTTAAAAAGTTCTAAGTCAACTGCAAATATTTACAAAAATGAATTTTCAAAGACAAATTACTGAACTTGTAACATAGGCAAAAAAGTTTCAGTCATTTTTTTGGCAGAATACCATTTTTGAAAGCAAATGACGAGTTTCGTTGTTTCCTGTGATGACAGCATCGAATTAAGTTCAAAAGATGTGTCATTAATCAAAGAACAGTTATGCCAAACCATTTGGAAATAGGTGAAATAGCACCTTTTTTATCTCAAAAAAACGAGGGGGGGGGGATCAAAATGACCCCCCCTCTCCTCATGCCTTCTAGGGTTAAATATTGAGTCAAGAAACTACCGTTATTCAGATTATCTTTAATTTTGTTCTATCGGAAATTGTCAGCTGTTCCTGGCTTTTAGTAAAGCAGGACTGCTCCTGCTCTAACTGGTAGGAAGTGAATTAGTTGTTGATATTATTGATTCACAAGTTGAAAGCTCAGAAAAAATTCTGAGTCACTGACAAGAATCGAACCCGCAATCCTCTTATTACCGGGCAGATGCTCTACCCACTGAGCTACAGAGAATCACATGGGAAGCCGAGTCACTAAGTATCCAAGATTCAGACTACCATTTGATAAGTTGTTGATATCTTAAAAACCTTTTACATTTCTCTAAAGGTTCGTAGCAATGAGTTATAAAGAGGATTTAAGATTTAAAAGATTTAAGGGATCATTGATCAGGCCAATAGACAACGGTAAACAATTAAGGTTCCCAAAATAAATGTATGCAAGCATTCCGACAGCTAGTTTTTGCGAAACGATAGAAGACCTTCATGTTAACGCATTAGGTATGCGCACGCTCATTGGTATTCCCACAAGGAATTTGCTAAGTTCCTAAAACCTTTAAACATTGTAAAGTATGGATCACTAATTTGTATCTTTTTAACAAAACGCTTTACGTGCTGATTAGCGTTGGGTTAATGTATCATATTAAAAGTATATAGGATTGTGTCTAATACATAATAAAGATGTATGCTTTGGTATTCACTTCCGGCTAATTTGGCAACCGGAAACCAGAGGCAGTCTTAATGCACTTTTGACACGAAAAGGAATTACATGGAAGAATTATTAAAGGAACGTAAATTATTACAACCAGTTTCTTTCTTTATAGGTTGGCCTCTTACATCTTCAGTCTGTTCTAGAATTTCTATAACTCAACTTAACACAAAATTGACTGAAATTTAGAACATTAATGTAAATAAGGCCCCGTCCACACATATCCGGATGTTTTTGAAAACAGAGATTTTTTCTCCGTATTCGAAAACATCCGCATCCACACGAATAAGATAAATCTCCGTTTTTAAAAATCTACAGTCTAGAGAGCGTATTATAAAACCTCCGTATTTGTTGCCGAATACGCCGTATACGTGTGGACGGGAGGTGCAAACGGAGAAAAAAATCTCCGTTTTCAAAAATACCCGGATACGTGTATGTGGACGGGGCCTAAATCCTTCAAGAGGAAATGTTACTATATGCTGCACATCTGTGTATTGTACTTTCTCTTCTAGGAATACAAAGTCACTTTGGTCGCTGAAACGATGTATAGTTAATTGCCATTTGAAGAACCGCAGTATTAATATAAAGAAAGTTTCCCCTCCCCAGAACTATAGTCTACATGAGGTTATGGCTTAGCAGATTTGAAGTGCTTTTTTGTAATGGACGCTAAGTGGCCTAAAAATTAGATTGATTTGCCAAGCTAAATTAAGATTATGGAATTTTAAATACAATATCCGCTTTTGCGGTTTCTTCTGCTCTGTGATACTGGTTGCACCGCTATTCAAATAAAAGGCAGGCCGATTCCGTCATATATCATTTACCGAATAAGGCACAAGTACTATAAAAACACAAAAACCACAACTATAAAAAGATCACAGCTAACTGGATTTACTGGGTTCCCCTCCTCGAATGTCACTATATTATCATTGCTACAAAACAAATTACATCAGCCAATGCTTAATTGTTCAAGATTGGACTCAGTTACTGAGTCTTTCAGACAGCACCGCTTCACCTACAATTAGTTGCATCAATGTTTGCAGAAACCCAATAACAAAGCAAAATTGTTTGTAAATAAAGAAAAACTGTAAGGTAAACAGCATAACACACCAGGTAGCCTGAACTAAACTAGATAAACTGGTTTTAAACCAGCTAACGTGAGAGGCTATGGAACACCTGGTAGCCTGTGGATCCTGACCACAGGCTGCCACAACGAACAGTTCGAAATGAGTGACGTCATTCGAATTTGATTTCCAACGGTCGCTCTGTAGTCTA
>JAOBRD020421399.1:0-11974 GCA_027575215.2 Hydrozoanthus sils | reverse complement strand
GCTTTCATGTTTTGCTCAGTTTTTTTTTGTTACAAAAAAGACAATACAACTCAAGCAAGCTTGGGAGTATACTGTACAAAAAGAATTTTCTTTTAATTTTTTGGTGACATCCACCACCTTATATTATCCACGAACTATTCAATATCAATCGATCCGCAAATTAACGGCTGATCTTTCTTTGTTGTTTCAGAAGTGTGTTTACGGTTTTAATAAACTATGCAAGAGTAGTTTGGCTCTTAACTACTCCCAAATATTTTTCTTTTACCTTGCATACATTACGTTAGTTTACATTCATTCGTTGGTAGTTTTCCAAGTGTGTTCAGACGTGTGTAATGTTGTATTCTTGTGTGTTTCTGTAATAAATCAACCCAAGTTATATTACGAACCCTGCAATCTAATGGGTTTTCTTTACTCATCAAATAAAACCATTGTTCCCCTTGTATTCAAAACAATCAAAAAAGGAATGCCTTGTTTAGGTCACTGTCTAAGTGCCGTTTGACGTGAACACTCAGCTTCGTTGCACGGCCGGGAAGTCTAATGTCTAGATTCTTGTGGCTTGTGAATTATTTAAAGCCGAAATTCTTATTATGCACAGCGAGCAAGCTGCTTTATTCAATTCCACTGAGCAGACAGTGTCATAAAATCCAGGAGTTTTAACCATTTAACTGAAAGCCTTCAACCAAACCAGACAGAAGTTACGAAAGGTTTAAAAAATTTGTCTAAACATGCATAAATCTTGTATTTCGCCTCTTTGAATCAAATTAGATATCCAAGATTTACCTTTCTTTAACTTCTTATAAAACATGCAGAGTGGTTTAGGCGGCGTTGTTCTTACGAGTGATAAACCAAATTACTTGCAATCATAACAGTACACATTTTTAAGGCGGTCACATCATATTTGGTATTATAGGATTTGAAACTATGTATATACATCCGTAAACAGCCAACAAATTGTTAAACGCAATGGGCATGTTGTCACTTTTTTAACTTCGAAAGAGACTGCTTCATTTGTCAAGTATTCATTAAACCATGCCAATAATTACTCTCAAAATTGGATTAGAAAATTGTAAACTACATAAAAAAGACTAGTGCGTTTGAAAATATTAAGTTTAAATTTTAAAAAACTATGTCGCTCTGGTACATTTCAGGCAATCGGGAAGGGTTGTAGAATCGTTTTCAATCGGTAAAAATTTGGGGGTTTTTGTAGCGAAAATAGCTAACGTCCTTTCATTCAATTCTGGCCAGTGTATGTTGTATGGTTTGACGTCCGACCAAAACTGCTTCAAGATAGGGAAAAGAAAAAGAGAATCAGAAAATCTAATGATCAAGTATCCACAGAATGAGTGACAAGTTCTTCAGTTGCTGAGAGAAGGGGGCCCTCGGGGAAAGAAGAAGGAGGGGGGTCACTTTTAAAGCAGGAGCCTTTGATGTTAAAAGGTTGACTAAGCACTGAAATCTGTGACTTTGAATCAAACTAGTTTCTACATATCTATCTCATGTTTAAACTTTCAAAAGCCCTTTTTCTCAAAACACATTTTTCGCCTTTAAAAAGTAAATTTCCACAAAGATTTTTCAGTTATCTGAAGTTTTAATTGCTGTCGAGCGAAGCGATGTATCATGTTGTTAGCAGTCGAGTTCCCGATTTGAGTGGATAAGTAAATTCTCCAAACTAGACTCCCTATTTTTCATTCAGTTTGGGAGAATTTACTTTTACTTTTCATTTCAGTAATTCTCTGTGTTTGAAAAGTTATCATTTTTTATGTATCAAACGTCCTGTTTTATGTAAGAAGTTAGATGATAACTGGCTAGCAGTGGAACTGAAAGGGGTGAAGGCCATTAACAGTACGTTTCTAAATGACATCATTGGGTATCCTACAAAAGCTCGACAGCATTATCTTTACCAGAGGTAACATCTAGTTTTAGTGTTATTTAGATGACGTTCGGGAAGAGCTAAGGGTTTTCCTCTGGCAGGCCTTTGTACAATTACGCAAGTACTTGGTTGTCTCGAAAGATTTGTTTTGACCATCCATGACGGAATGTTTGCAAAAGTGTGCGATTGTGGAGACATTTCAGATGCATTTCCTACCACCAAAGAAGCTAAGCAAGGAGATGTGCTTGGACCAACTTTGTTCTCCTAAATGCTACTGGACGCCTTACCACGGACAAGGTCGAACAGACGCTGGCGTGTTCAACCTTAGACGCCTACAGTTACGAAGCTAACCAGGATCTTCTTTATATGGGTGTCGCTCATACCCTTGAAGACATTCAGCAAACAATTAACACATTCGCTCGAGCAGCAGAAAGATTCAAACTGACGATTAAAATAAAAAGGACCGAAGTTATGTACTAACCTTCACCAACCCATTTCGACACTGACATTAATGCACGGGGCCACGAAGTACCTAACTTTGTGCGTTAAAGGGCAGCGGTCATCCTAACCATCTACTTCTCTATGGATGTTAAACCTGGACAATCCACAGTCGTCATGTTAAACACCTTGAACAGTTCAAGTGTAACGTTGTCTGCGCTCCATATTAGGTAACAAATGGCAGGACAGAGTATGATCTAGGATGTGATATCCCTAGCGTTGAGAACCGTATTGTCGAGGCACAATTCCGTTGAGCTGGCCACCTTGAAAAATGGGGGAACATAAAATCACAAACGCATTTCTCTTTGGTCAGCTAGAGAATACAAAGTGATTTGTTTTGGTGCCTAAGAAATGGCTGCTCAAGATGGCAGGAAAAAATGGATAGCCGAACCTGCCTGCGTTGCAACGACCGATCTGAACGTTTGTGCAAAGTGCAGCCAAGTCTGCTGATGAAAGATTTGACTCTTCTCACACGAAAGTAATTGTGCGTCATCATCGTTGCAATACTCCATCATTACAGTGAAAAAAGTAAAATGCAAGAGATGGCACAAAATGTCCAAACAAAAATAGCCGCTAACCCAAGTTAATTGATAAGATAAAGATAAGAAATTTATTGAACTCTTCTAGATCTTGAGAACTCTTTTGCCACATATATGCACAGAGGTCTTGCGCATGCAGGGCTACAGGGGCATCAGGCTACAACTTTAATAAGTTCAAACAAATTTTAAAGTGTGTGGCTTGTGAGCTTTATACTGATGTAAATTACGAACAACCTACAATTACAAGCTAAAAAAAATTGTTTAGGTTAAGTTCCTCCTTAAGAGTTCTGTCGCGTTCCAACATGCACAGGCACATTGCAGTGGTAATCAAAACAAGCATGCACTTATCAAAAGCTAGCTAGTTTGGTTTATCTCGAGATTTATTCCCTTTCACAGATTCTTTGCGTAGCAACATGGTTCTCAAAGTATGAACTGTATCAAGTATTATAAAACAATTTGGATAGTACGTGCGATTTGAGTGTGTTTTCATAGTGCTATGAAACACGAAAATGGCGTCACGACCAATGTGGCGAGTCGTGGTAAAATTTAATTTTTGGTAAACTTTGTGTGTTTTTTATAATATTATGTACAAGACTTTAAAAATTGTCCGATAAGCCTCTCAACTTTCGATTCAGCGGCTCTGAATAAATTTGTGGCTGAAGAACTTGTACCTAAAAACCACCGGTGAAAAGAAAAGACATTCGTTTTGCAAATTTATCGGAGAGCGAGCTAGAAAAGTTGGTCGATGATGCAGTCAAGATCAACAAAATACTCTGCTGCAGACACAGTAAAAGCGTTTACAACAGTAATTTTAATTAATGATTCGGAATTTAACCGTTTTATTTTTACTCCAACAGTTTCAGATATGAAAACTTAAGGGTAAAATTGAAATAAACTCTTTAGCTCAGCTTGGAAACAAAGTGAACATAACAGCAAAACGAGACAACACGGTACAGAGTAAGTAATGTTTCAAGAAATAGATGATCAATATCATTTTAAATTTGCTTTGTTTTGACAATTGTTTGAATAAATCACAAACTTCATGTTAAAAAAAATCAAACTGACTTTCATTCGGAGTGGGCAGCAGACAAAGGCCAATTAAATAAAATCCCTTGAAGAGATGAAAAAAAGCGAACAAGGAAAACTAGGGCAACCTACGAAAGTTTTGAAACAAGCAAGGTGAAGATTACTACAAAAGTAATTTCCTTAAGCTGAAAAACAGAATTGAAAGTTCTCTTAATTGCCCTACCTTTAATAAAAGCATTAAGTTTGCAAAGTCGGCGTTAAATAAAGCCTCCAACAATATACTGGAAGTGTAACTAAAAACTCTGAAACAACAACAGAAACTGAGTGTTCAGCACAAACCTGTGATCTTGACAAGCTGAAAAGCAGCCCAGCTATCAACACCGAAACTCGCAACATACTCTTGATGAACGGCAGAAAATGCTATCATGTAAACCAGAAAAGTTTACGCCAAGGAGGAAAGACGCAGCGCAAACGGCTTTAATTTGCTGCAGTGCAGCATTGGCTCAGTGCATGTGGCTTTCGAGCCGATGGACCGAGAATCGACTTATCATTGAAATTTTTCGTTTCTCTGACTCCTCGTAGGGACCCTTTTAGGTTTTGAAAAGTTTTGCACATTTTTGCTGCCTTTGCAATCTGAAACTAAACGAAATGAGCGATTGTTTATCAATCTTACCGATCTAAGGACCACAGAACTTCTAACAGCGAAATGACATGGCTTAAAAACGGCTGAACATGCGCTGTAGGACGCAGGTCTGGTTCGCGCCGTTCGATTTTCAAAATGGCGGACGACAAATCGAAATTTAACACGTTTTTGTAATGACCCGTTTAGGCGTTATGATTGCTCAAGGACTTCAAAACAACTTGTGTGAACTTTACAACCATTGCGTTTCTCAAGGGAAATGAAGCATTATTTTGTTAGTTATCCGGTGGAGAAGGCTATACCTATCAAAGGAAGCATTTACCTTTTTCGAATTTGCTTCAAGTAGAGTTTTGCCGTTGTCTAAGGTCCACTCGAGTTCTCCAAGGTTGGGAGATGCAATTTCTTGTACCCTTAAAAATGCTACGTAACATATCAAAAATACGACTCCGAAAAACATTTTGGAAGTGTATTAGATATTTTAGTAAGCAATTCCGAAAGAACACAATTAAATCCGTGTAATGTTTTTGTTTAACTCAAAACCATTTTCAAACACTGTGTTGTTACATTGTTTTTCAAAGTTTTGAGTAAAATACCATTCAACATATGAAGTCATCTAAATTAAATGTATTCATTGACATTGTATCATGTCATGGTATAATGCATCCTCTAAAAACAAATGGTGCAAAAAAGGTATATATAGTTATACTTTTTTATTGCAGAACTAATACAAAAGTGTCACACTTACCATTTCGAGTTCCGGGATCAAGTTCTGCAATTATTTGGGCCACTCTGCAAGGATCCGGAATTTTTGTTGCTTTATCATTTATTTGGCGAGATCCGGTCAATGTCATTTTTTTCTATACAACACTGTGTTCAGATTCAGAAGACTGAAACCAGAGACAGTCCTAGCTATACTACCTGCGGATCAGTCTATTTCTAAGCGTGTTGAAATTTTTTTAAATAAAGTTGAAGTTGAAAATTGAAGTTGACATTCTCCCAACTGAAAAACCGGACAGTTCTAGACAGCAGCACAGGTTGAAGTTCAAACACAAACGGCTTTTTTGAAATAAAATGGCAAACAAACCGTGAAAACATGTAGTTGAGTCTTTGCACATCTTTTGGCTTTTTGAACAAGTTCTAGACACTGTAATAATTTTCACGAACGCCAAAAAAGTCCACATGAAAGACCTAACACATTGGCAAGGACGCAAATAGGGTGAACATGCGCATTCATTGTCATTTCGCTAGCTTATGTCATATTCTTTTAGCCAATCAGCCATGTCCAGTGAAATGCTTTTTGTACCAAGCGACGTGATTGGCTGTCTGGGTTGGGAGAATTGCAGTTTCATGAAAGAAATAAAACTATTCAGACGCGATTCGCATATCGTATTTCTCGGAAAATTATAATTTTATAAAAGAAATAAAACATGTTCTCCGTGCCTTCATAGCCTGGTGAAAACCTCGGCAAAGTTTGTGAGAATTCTCGAGCAGGTGAAAACCCGAGATGCACTGATTTTCTCTCGAATTCTCCCAAACGTTAACAGGCACGATATTGTTTCCCTCCTAGACCGACACCTGCAGAGACAAAAGTTGAGACAATGATTTGAAACCGGGTAAGTAATCCGTCCAATACTTTTGGCTTTGTGATTCAGGGAATGAGCCTTTAATTTTGTCGTTGATAATTGAAACAACTCGTCTGGACTTAGATTGAGGTTTCCTTGCCATTTGTTCCAGCTTGCGGAGCGTAACTAACGGTAAGTTTTTTTCTAGAAACTTTTTGTGATCAAAGAAAAGATCCTTTAAGGTAGCATCGTCAAATTATACTTCCCAACAAGCAGCTTGGTCAGTGGTAATTGTCGTAATTTGTAAACTGAGTAATACAATAGAAACCAGTATCAAATATTTTTCAAGCTACATGGTTTTCTCAAAGAGCTGAGGCCGATATAAATAAACCCTCCATAGGCATCGAAGGAAATCTTTTAGGTTATTTTTAGGGATTCCGGATTTAAAGCTGTTTCTGCTTGTTAAAATGTTTTGTATCAAACCTTTAGAAAACCCTTTTAACTGAAAATATCGGCTTCATTTTAGTATTTCCATTTAAAACAACATTTTTTATATAACGTATCGTTACCTCGAAACAACCGTAGAAGTGTCAGACGAGTTTTGGCATAATTTGAAAACTCAGCACAACAGTAAACATTCAGTTTACCCCTTTTTTGTCTGATTATGCTGTTTAAATGTTTCATTTCGAAAGGAAACAAACGTAAGTATACCTATCAGAGTTTAATCAATGGTAAGGATGGATGATAAAAGCCACGAGGTTTATCGAATATCGTACCCCAAACTTTCTACAATGCTTAATATCAATATATATATATATATATACGTTTTGTGTTCTTGCATGGTATTTTCATGATATGAAATAAACGATAACACTAGTTTTTGGGAGTTTTTAATAATTTAAGTATATGCAAGAGTTTTCTTAATCTATCGAATTAAATACTGGTGGTAATTGATTTTTTTAGAAGATTCTAAAAAAAGCCCCTAAGCTACTTATAATTGCATGATACCGCGATCTTGAACCGCAATTTATAAACTAAGCTACTACTGAAAATCGACCGTGAATTAAGTTGGTTCAGTTGCAGACAACCTTGTGTCTGGTTATGGATTATTTAACATCTCCTCCAACTTATTCTCTGTACTTAAAAATCAATAATTAATGTATCCACGAAATATAACTGTAAACAAATTTATATATTTTAAAAGAGCTACCTACACGTAGCCACCATAAATACGTTGAAGACAGCTCGATACTCATGGCCTCCTGGTTTTTACTGCCTTCTGTCAGTCATTACAACACGATTTACTACACCTGGCATGTTCACATTCTTTTTTATAGTATTTGCGTAGGTAATATCATGTTTTTTAGTGATATTTGTTATAAATACCATGGGTGATTTGTTAAACAAAATTTCACGAACGTAACAAGTGAAATTTGGGACAACTTTGAAACATCATGAATGGTATATATGCGAAATATCACTTCACAACATGCTAATTCGTTTGAGATTTCTTACATGTTGCTGGCAGAAACTGTGATTAAAGCATTTTTACTAAAAATGACAACCTTCAATCTTTTTTTTTTGCTTTTAGCATTGCCAACTACATTCACAATGCTTTAATTTTTTAAGTAACGCCATTTTCTAGGAAGGAAGAAATGGTTTCCTTAGTGATTGTGAAATACCACTCTGAAGCACTTGAAATACTACTATTAACGATAAATATCCCCTAAACCAATCAAACTGCAAGATTTTATTGAACTGTTTTATAAGTAAGTGTGTTCAATTTCTACTCTTCTTGATAGTTTATCTTTTGCATGTAAAAAGGTGTACTAGTTTTTATGTATCGAGTAAACAAAACACCCCGAGTTGCTTGAATATTACATTTTGACATGGCTGTTAAAGAACAAATGACATGGTTTCAGTTTTTCAGTTTTTAAAAAGATATTTCTGCAAATTTTAAAAGTAATTGGATGAAAATTCGAAGAGATACTGCGTTCAGAAGTTACGAGGTTTTACTGCAAAATTTGTCCCCTTTAAGTCACTCGGCCAAGAAGTGAGGTGAATTAAAGCACGTGACTTATTGTTTTGTCTTTGATTCTGTGACGTCATCTTGTTGGGAAAACTAGACGCCGTTCAGGCGTGAACTCGGGCTTCCTAAGGCCGTATGGGTTCAACTAGGCATTGAAACTGGGGGTAGAGTATACATTCTGCTGGAGTGGAAGAAATAATTGCCAAATTGATGAACACAGATTAACAAAGACATTTAAATTGTTGAAGATGCTGTGTGTTGGCTCAAGCTTAGGTTGCGTAATTATTGCGAGAATTTTATAATATTATTCAGATCCATAATCTATGTTACGGTCGATCTCGAATTAGCCGACATTTAGGCTTAGAACTCCGCTACGATTTTTACTTTTTATTTATTCCCTGATGATGCCGTAGATCGGCGAATGAGCTCGGAACACTCTTGTAAGAATTTTTAGTCATTTCTAATTTTTTAGCAGTAGTTCTAGGCCCAAAAACTGTAGAGCAATAACAACTGATTTCGAATTAGCACATCGCAATTCGCAAATTTTTTGCGAGCCGATTTTCGGAACTTACGAATCGAAAATTATCTTTTTGCGAGTTGAAGTTTTTTGCTGTCATGTTTTTGTTTCAGTTTTTGTGTAAGTGAGGAGATATATAGCCGAAATATACACGAAGTCCGGACCAAAGTTAAGTTGTACGCGCGCACTTTAATGGTTTTCTTGACCTTTGGACCATGAAAGTTGTAAACAGCTCCATGTTAGGATTGACCAACGCTGACTTGATCTCTCGACAGAATTTTTTTTTTTACTAAATCGCTCTATCACCATGAATTTCTTTTAAAAAGACGACTAGATGCCGATTTTTAAACAGTCTTCTTAAATTTATGTAAACTTACCCACTTAACTGTATGCAGCGATGCGAACGTAATGTTGACAGTTTCGGGATGTGTCGTTATGAAGACGTCTCCTTGTTTTTCTGCGAGAATTTCTGCTTGTTCACGCTCACATTGACACCTATAGGCTACACTGACTACACGATTGTACTTATAAAGAACAAACTTGTCACGACAAGATCTGAATTCTATCATATTTATTTTCAGGGAAGTAACGCGTTCCTCGTTTCTAACACATCATACAAGAATACAAAATGAAGCAATATGGCGGATACAAAATCGGCACTAAAGTTCATTATAAATACAAAACAAACGCAGTTAAATAAATTTGTAGATACTTGCTGTTTCGGTTTGACGTGGCGCCCTTCTTGTTGTTATTGATTTTTAATTACCGACTGACAACAAGATATCAGGTTTCTTGCATTCATCTCAGAGCTTTCTGCGAAATGTTCTCGGTCAAGTTAATTGTATAAGGTTGGTTTTGTCAACAGTCTATTTCTGCTCTGTTCACATTTAGTACTCGCATCACTTTCTGCCTTCTCAAACATCTCAATGAATGATGACTTGTTGCGACTTAAAAAAACCCAGACATTTGCGCAGATAACACCGGAAGCAGAATACTCGGGATTGCGCAGATGCGCCGGAACTGATTTTTTGGAAAGTTCTGAGTCTTGCGAATGAACTGCATTTTGATACTCGGGCTTATCGACAGGAAGCCCGAGTAACAAGCAACATGGAAGTCGTGAGCATAAAGTAAGCAATACCGCATCGAAGAATGCAAGAGACGCAGTAATCAGGGGCGATGTGTAGCTGGGTAGCAATATAAGAGAAGCTGCAAAAACACAAGTTTTACTTCTGCTAAAAACATGCACGAGTTCCCGATGGCCCCACAATTTAGAGCAAATTGGACGAAGTTTGTGCAACGGCACAGAGCAGATTTCCTAATTCCAGCTCCTAGGAAAAGCGTTTCGCTGTGATCTGCATATTTCAAGGATAAGTGTTTTAATAAACCCAGACTTACCTTGGAATGAGGGGAAGATTTGAATTTGTCACGAAGGCTATATACATGGGAAGACGGGCTTACGCGCATTACGCGGTCCTACTTACACCATTATAATTTGATAGTTTGCTTCCACACTTTGTTTGCTTTGTGATTTTAAATTACGTAGTTTTGCTTTGACAAGTATGTCTTTGAGGTAGTATACTTGTTTATTCGATGTAATTGTATTTATTTGGGAAGATCGTACTTAAGAGTAAGCATTACCAGTTCATACAGCATTTGCGGCTTGATATTTGGTACTGATGGGTTTTATTCTGTTGTACACGATGAGCATGATTTTTCTTCCCCTTGATCTGGGTTTTTGGTCTCTTTTCCAAATTAAAACGTAACTTCTTCGATGGTTTTATGTTTTGGGATTTCTTTATATCCTCATTTTAAAGGGCATTCTTGAAGTTTTTGATTTGGGATACCAATTTGGTTTAATACTAGTCAGTGTCCGCGGGAGCCTAACTGCTTCGCCTTTTACACAGCTTTCTTTAAACTCCTGGTGAGTACAAGATTTGAAGTGAGTATTAAAGGAATATTTCGGTCTGTTTATTTGTGTGTAGGTACATCTAAAATGGCCGTTTCATAAAAACGTTTTCCTTTGTATAAGTACCTTAAAAAGTTGCTTAGGAGCTCGGGATTTCAGTCGTGAACTTGATTGTCGGATGGTTTTTCTGCTGGCGGCTGTTCGAAGTAGTTTGTCAACAAAGCCGATATTTTGTTTGCATTTATTGACTTTGTGTTCAGACATTGATACTTTTTCTTCTTGTTTTATTGTCAAAACACTTTTTTTAGCTCGCTTATTTCTTGTATAAAAGCTTCATTGGTTGTACATTTGTTCTAGACACTGATTGAGTTGGTAGGTGAATCTCCTTCCGATGCTTGTCGCTAACCGTAATGTTTCTGCGCCTGAAGCGTTGGATTAACGTTTTGAGTATTTTGTTTGGTTTTACTTTTACCGTTTGGCAAGATCCGGTGTTTGTCCATCGTGAGGACTCATTAGTTGCCGTTGAATACATATTTTGGGTTTGATAAGCTTTTGGACTTGAGTGACAGAGGAATTCTTTCTTTCTGTCACCGATCACTAGTGTAACAACTACTTGCAGGATAAAATTGTATATGGTATAAGTTGCTAAACAATTTAGTTGTTTTATAGAGCCATTAAATACTAGATTGCCCTTGGATTTAATGAACTTCCCTACATCAACGGTGCTCAAAAGCACCGCTGAGGTTCTGTATCTTGCAGTTTTGACATTTACACCTGCAGGGGCGGCGCACGGGGAGGAGCAGGGGGGGCGCTAGCTCCCCCCCCCCATTTTTTTGCAGATGGTAGTTTTTTTACATGCGAACGCCCGGCATTCCAAACCAAAAGTCGCAAGCAGATGCAGACATGCAGCCAATTACAAATTTGATATAGAACTTGATTTATTCAATACTTTTTTATATGCGATCGCTTGTAAATTCCGAAAATGCCCATTGTCGCCTTTCGTGACAAGTAACATTGTTTTGTTGTGTCTTGTGCAAATGGCAGACATTTTGGCGCGACTTGTACAAATGGCAGACAGCTTGTTTGCTTTACATTTAACTGGCGCACTCTTCAGAACACGCTGGGGAAAAAATGGCTCTTTTCCGGCCACAGCTGTGCCACGCTTTAGGCATGAATTATTTTGACCTTGAGGTCGAACGCATGGGGGACTTGGGCTCAGTGTACAAAATGGCTTGCTGTGCATTCTGGTTACTCTATTTAAAACTGGTCTAAACAATGCCGCGTAAGCGCACTATTCACATCTCTCAGAAGAAGGGCTAACGCTCGAAACGTCAGCTTTTCCCATCATCTCACGGCGACGATAATTTATTTATCACATAATACTACA
>JAOBRD020421294.1:0-18905 GCA_027575215.2 Hydrozoanthus sils | reverse complement strand
AAAGAAAGAAAGAAAGAAAGAAAGAAAGAAAGAAAGAAAGAAAGAAAGAAAGAAAGAAAGAAAGAAAGAAAGAAGGTGGGGAAAGAGCATTTCCAATGGCTCTTGTTAATTTGTGTCTCGGCCACGGTAAACATTTACAGTCAAAAAAACTGAAAACTCTTTTTTTTCAAAGGTTTCAATCGCCGTCTGGTGAGCCCAGCTTGCATTGCGCCAGTCTGCCATTTGGGAGGCCTGGGTTCGAATACTGGGCAGACCATCACTCGGGGTCTTAAAACAACTTGAGAGAAGGTGCTGCCTTTGTCCTAACAGTTGTTAAGCCGTAGACCCCGGGTGACAGACCTCGAGTCGTATTCCCCGTTTCGCGAGACCCCTTGAGTCAAAAATGGCGTAAACATATATAACAGTAAGTATTTTATTATCATTGCAAGTGAAAATTGAAAAAATTTTCCCCTACATTTTAAGTGAATATAAAATTGACTTCCGATTTTAACTGCAATTTCCAGTTTTACTGTTGGTGTATCGTGTTGGCGTCAGCTTAAAACGGCTGCCGGGAAGCTGAAATTTCGCATCTTTACATTTTCTTCTCTTGTAGTCCAACTACTAAATGTTGGTTTATGAATTTTGTGATGAACGCATAAAATTTGGCACACTGAAGGTACCTTTTCAGGTCTACAGGCAGTCCTAGGTTCAGTCATTATTCAAAATAGCCGCCAATAGGTACCATATCAGTCTCATTCAAAGTTTGTCACAACTTAGCGCAGGTACGTCACTTTTAAGAGATTATTGGAAATAGGGCCGATAGAATATTAGAAAATAGTAAACTTTAATATTTTGTGCGCAATTATGTGGTCACGTGGTGAGTTGTGTGCAGGATTTCCATCTTGATGAACCGAGTGAGTTTGTTTTGAGATCAGAATCAGCACATACATTTCTTACAATCCACATTCTATGACGTCAGTGGTAATTCAAAGAACCTGACGGAATGAACACTTAGCCTGTCGTACGAGCAAAATCCAAAAAATCTTGGTATTTTTCCACAGTAAATAAGTGTGACAGTTAATAAAGATAACCACCTAGCCAGTAATTTGTTGTTGCGCTGCTTTCGGAGGTGCACCGAAACGTGGGGTCAAACGTTTTGTAGAATCCAAACGCATCAGCATTATAAGACAAGGGCCCGCTACCAAATTCGCAACCCTCAAAGCTAGTATCAAGGTGAAGCATCTCATTGGCTTTTTGGTACCACGTGGCTGTACATCCATGACACTCTCGTCCCTTGATGTTAATATACTCACTTTTTTTACAAGTCTTCACGCCTTGCCATTTGAAAGGATTGAATTCAGAGAGTTTGTAACGCACTGAGTCGGTGTGCAAAGCCCCCGTCTTATCGTAGTTGCAAGTCACGCGCCATTGGCTGGAACTTGAAACCAAGGTCGTTTTTTCCTGAGAATAAAAAAGTATTATTACAGATGTTTTCTTATATGTTATTGCATCAACATGATTTCACAAAGTTCTCTATTTCTTTGTGATCCATTTACTATAACCTCATTTGTTTTTGCTTTAACCAAAATTTAAGAACAACTCTCTATTTGTTGCGATGGCCTTTACAAGCCAAGTGGCCCATTAAACTGGCGCTTATCTGCAATGCGGATGAGAGTCTTTGATCGACACCCCCTGGACAAGAAACTATAGTTGAGTTTTAGACATTATTATTAATGAGTCAACTGTTATTTGATTGGCATGTTGAGAAAAATGCTTCTTTGTTTAAGATCCCGAAGGTGTTTAGATTTGACAATCCACCGATTCCATGGCAGGTTAGCCCAGAGCAGAAACTGGTACTCATTTATACAACCGAGCCGACTGGAACAAATCGGGTAAAGTGTCTTGCTTAAGGATACAACATAGTGCTTTGACCAGGGTTCCAACTCACGGTCCTAAAATTACGAGTCGAATACGCTAACCGCTTGACCACTGCACCGCCGACCATTTTTTAAGACCTTTTCTACCAGAGACTGGACACTGTTTTTAATCAGGCCGATATAAGACCATTCAAGCTAATATGCCCAAGTGCAGAAGCGCAAATGTGTTTTCAGCCTGTTTATGTTAATTTTTTCTCTTACTTGACCTTTTTTTCTCGTTTTTCTTTTTCATATTTTGTATATTATTGGGTGTAACAAAGGGTGGTTATACGTTCTTTATATTGGTTGGGTACATAAACTGCTCAGGGGAATATAAATCCTATTGTCTATGTACCTTGCACATTGCACTGAATCCGAAAACAAATAAATAATAATAATAATAAAAGACTTTTTCTTAGTTTTTCAAAACACTAAACTTAAAGTTAAGAATATACTCTATTAAGCCGGATGAACTTTAAACAAAACATTTGTTCCTTATCTTATCAGTCGATACCAAATTTAGTTGCCATAGTGATAGCATGAAGGAGGTTAAAACCTACCTGGAGAGGCAGTCGATAAGCTTCCCAGTTTGGTTGCCATGGTGATACAGGGGCATCGGTCAAAAGCCCTTTGCGTTTGAACTCATCCCTATTTCTGTTTGACAAACTCTGTGACATAAAAAGAGTCCACGCTGATCCGTTCGCCGGGGACATATCACAAAACACTCGCAGGTTGTTAGATAACTGATAGATCCCGGATGCCAAAGCTCCTCCCCGTAACACGTCCAAGCACGTCATGTATGTCTGAATATGTCGGGACATACACACATTTAGTTGTTTTTCGAAAACTTGGCTAGTTGATTGCAACTAAATTTTTGGGCAATTTAAGCTAGATCCTTGCTCAAGCCTAAGAGATACTTATCCCATCTTTTCCGTTAAGTTTTAAATGGATAAAAGTCTTTACTCTCCCTGGACAAGACACTAATTCATTGCAGGTTAGCACCCAGCAGAAGCTCTAACTTTTTTCTATAGCTGAGTCGACTGGAACAAGGCGAGTAAAGTGTGTTGCTAAAGGAGACAACACAGCTTGAACTCGAAACTCTTGTAATACGAGTCAAGCACGCTAACCATTCGGCCGCTGCACCGCCACCATTAATATTAATTGTTTATAAGAATTGGTAACAAACTACAAACTCGCCCGGATAGTTTGCATGTGCCCACCCTTTCGCACAATTAATTCATGTTCACGTAGAATTTAGAGTTTTCCTTCATTACCCTAAAGAAATAATGTAAGAATCGAAGACTTTTAACATTAATTTATTTAATATGCAAAATGTGCAACTGTTGCCAGTTGTGCTCTTAACGCTATATTTGTGTGAGTTTTCTAGATTGGGCTAAATTTCCTTACTCACCCATACTTAATAGATATACGAAGCTATTGATCTTCAGGTCAAAATATTGGAAGTAAACCTTGCTTTACGAGCAACCAAAAATTCTCGAAATCACTGTTAGGGTTAGGAGTAATGGTTAGGGTTGGGATAAGGATTATATCTTTTAACTCTCGAAATGAAAATGTGAAGTTTGGCGACCATAAACTGCACGAAAATGTCAAGTTTGGCGGCCATTACTGTATGCATAATTAAGTATGGGTGAGTACGGAAGTTTTACCCTAGATTGTTAGAAGCCTGAAATGAAGTGATGCAGACAATGGTACGCCATTTTGTATAACCAAAGCATGAGCTGAACCACTCACAGCTCAATAGCCCGCGATTCTATTTTTGGTTTAAGAGGTGGACTTATTAGGAAGGTAGAAATCAGGGCTATTTTCTGTTCCAAACTTACCAGTGAGATTACACAAGGGAGGGGACTAATTCATCCAGAAGAAAACAGGACCTAATTTCTCGGTCGTCATGCCAGTTCCATTGCTTGAGTAGTAGAAATAGTTTAACTTTTTTCACACACAAAATATTTGTGTCATAAATGTGCTACTTTCACAATACCAAAAATAGAAGCGCAAAGCCAAAAAAGGTGAAATAAAAAATCATGTGCAAAGATGGTGTTGGAAAGCAATGGGCTCTGAATCCCAAAGAGAGTAGTAAATGCCGTCTTCGCTCAGTCTCTAATCAACGCCAATAGAGCGTTTTCACTCGACGTCATAGCGGCCATGTTGGAGCCCTTGAACAAAACAATTTTGATGATTTCTTTTGTTTAGGGCACCAACATGGCCGCTTCGTCTTTTTTCTTTGGCGTCTCTAGGGAGTGCGTGAAAACGCTCTATAGGGAATTTAAGATACGAGTGCGCTGACGACGACGGTAGAAAACAATAGTGCATGAGTACAAAAGCGGCCAAGTTTTTGTGACTACGAGAACGACCTACAAAAATTTATGTTAACCTTCTTTTACCATCGAAAAAAGACTTTCATCCTTTTCTTATTCACAAAGTAGCCATACGTGATCAAAAAGGGCGAGCAAGAAGTGGGTTTTGTTCGAGCAGTTGTCGTCGATGTTGCCGTCCTTAAATCTTAAACTCCTTAAAGGCGAAAAAGTCCACCCTCCCCAACCCTTTGTTTGCTAACAATCTATTCGTGATCGGACATAGAATCGACTGCAGTTTCCACCTACTGAGGGCGCTTAATCAATTTTCCAACTTATAAATAACACTGAGCGGGAGTAATTGAGTATTGCGAAAGTGGATTCTGTCTCAACAAACCTAGACCACATATGGCAGACTTTGAAGGTGACTTCGAATCCGATTGTCCGTTCTCTTGTCACTCCTCCATTAAAAATACCTCAAATCATTGGAAATGAAATCAGCAACATGTAGTCTTACCTTGTCATCTTTGACTTTGACATAAACAAATCCAATTTTGTCTTGAAGTTGCCGAACGCCACCATCAGGGCTGACAGCTTTGTCGTTGAGTTGGCAGAGCGCTGGTGAGTTCTTACCAACGCCGTCTATCTGATAGTTGTAAGACAAACACCAGCCTCTTGCAAGACAGGCGTGATGACATTTTATCTGGCTCTAAACAGAACACAATTGTGAGGAAGTTTAAGGGATCTTAGTATTGGTGGCATTGGAGACATTCGCAATGGTAGAACAAAAATCAGTACGAGAAGCAATTCCTTTTTATAACCATGAGAGAGATAAACCGTAATCTCTTTGTAAGCATACAATATACGCGGGACACACGCCAGTGAACATTGGGGAATTTGTCAGAAGCATCATTATCAAAGAACAAAAGCCAACATGAAATAAGCAGGGTCAATCGATTCCTTTGACATTATCAAACTAGATTTATATCACATTTTCTAAAGATGTCTGTTGAATAACAGCCGAAACATTATGGTTATAAAAATGGAGTGGCTTCTCTCACTGACTTTTATTGTACAACCATATGCCCGACTTAATATATATAATAATAATAATCTTTACAATGACAATGACGATGACAATAGCAATGGCAATGACAATGATAGCGACAATGGTTATGCCAATACTATAACGATAATATTATAATGGTAATATATAAACGACAATACTATACTGATAGTATTTTCCACATGAAAAAATGTGATAGAAACGTTTAAGTATGTCGCTGGTTCAGAATTGTTTGATGGATCGCTATCTTCAGCGCTAGCAACCCTCGTTCAAAGTTTCGCATTGTATCACCGATGTAATTTTCTCTACACGAACAATCTCCTTGGTACACGATATGTGATGGGTGTTTGTTTTTGTCTTTCAGAATGAAAATACATTCTCGATCACATGCTTTCTCATGAAAGTATTGAAAGTATTGTTCCCAGCTCATGGTTATGGCAGGCGGAAAATAGAAACAAAAAGACCCCATCACTTTGTAAACAAATAAATTGCTTCATTGCACAACTGTTTAGCAATATAACTTTGTTAAACTCGTTTGTGAACATTACAAATATTCTTGTTATCTGTTAAATGTTTTGTTTTATTTTGACCTGATGATGGTGTCATGAGGACACCGAAACGTTGTTCGGTATGTTTCTACCCGTGGTTTTCATTATCAAATCTATAACTATGTTTACGGCGGAAATTTCCATATACTCCTGATGATGACTTCTTAATCGAAAACGTTTGACTCTTTAAGACTAAGAGTTTTTAATCACAAACTATCCTTTATCAATTTCAATGAAATTAATAGAGATTCATGACTCTGAAAAATTGAGTTTTACCTTGAAACAATTTATCAAGGACAACACTAATTCTAGCGTTTACTAATTTTATTATGCCGCCTCTAACATAGGACCAGATACCCTTTATATTGTATTGCCTAAATGCACAAATTATTATTTGTTTTATGTAATTTATACATTTTATTCATATCATTCTGATGAAAGCTTCCACCAGAGAAGCTGAAACAATAATGTTCTTTTTATTTTTTTTTTATCGCGTGTAACCAGCAAGTTTTAGATTTCTATTCAGAATATATTGCACACATGAAAGTGTAAAAACTGACATTTGTTTAGGTACATGCTTATCTTAAAGAATGTTTGAAAATAATAAACAAAGTTGCATGCTCAAGAACAATGGCTTTGCTATTTTTATTTGACAAAAAAATCTATTTTTTTTCGTCGAGTAACATTTGTCTAAGCTGAATTTTTGTGCGTTTGCCCGAAATATTGCTTTTAAAATACCCTGAACAATCGGTTAAAAATTGGTTATTCACCAGGCCAGTAACACGTGTTTTAATCATACCCAATGTCAAAACAAAAGTCCTATCAAGTAATTTAGATACAACAGGCATAGTGTGAATAATTATTAAAGAAAGCCCTAACAAAAGGGATTTGAGAAAATTTTTTCTTTCTTGCGATACAAAACTAATTGCTATTCTGAGCGGCCAATACCGGATTATATTGGCAGCGTTGGGAGAAAATATATTTCTCGTATCGGGCTTCGTGGCTTCGCCACTCCGCCCTATACGAAATATAAATTTCTCCCAACTAGCCGCCAATATAGTCCGGTAGCTCAGAATAGCAATTAGTTTATAGAGTTGACGGTAAATTGAAGCTGATGGCATTGAGAAAAACAGTGGACGTGTTCGGAGCCCTACCGGGTCGTTATCATAGTTTCCATTCGAATAAGAACAACACCACTGAAACAATTAGCTTGCTGAGAAAAATGTCGTTTGAATATAAATTGCATGTCAAAAATGATCGATCAAAACTGCAGATTCAGCAGGAAACCCACAAATTTCCTTAAAAAATTCCGCAAGTCTTTTTTGGTCTAAGTTTCCAAACTTTTCTTGAAGCTATCTCAATCACGCCGCCCAAAAACGAAATGCATACTTACATTACTAGCTATCATTCATTTTACAGCACAGAGAATGATTTAAAGCATTCCTCGTATAGATTTTTGTTTTTTGTTTGTTTGTTTTTTTTTTTTTTTTGTTTAACAAAAATGTACAAAGCTTAATATGTTTGGCAGTTATTACACTTATTACCTGTTTTAAGACAGTTTCTTGAATGTGTCCCTCAAGAACTGCGTTCAACCTTGTAAACAAACTTCCTGTTTGAAACCGATATTCTACCATTTTTTCCGATATTGCAACAGCCATGAAACTATACAAGAAAACCACGACATATGTAAAGCATTTGTCAGAAGAAACCATACTAAATTCAGTCGCTTGCGCAATTTCTGATGAAGTTAGTCGAAGAGAGTTAAGAGTAAAATGGCCTACGGTAAAAGTGTTTTAACATTGACTAATGTTTGCTACTTAGTTGTTCAGTAAACAAAAGATTTAATTGCGAGTTCACAGTAATAAGCAGGTGTTGTTAGGAAAACTCGACCATCAATCATTAATTATTGAGAGTTTGGAGCTTGTTTACTCGTTAAGGACAAGATCTCGATAAATGCCCCTGTCATTTAAGAAGAACTTTATGAGAACATTAAAGTTCAAATAAAAATATAGGGTATGAAAATAAAACCTTAACAGATAATTTACTTACAAAGTAAGAAAAGCTTAGAAAATTACAAATATTGAAACTCAATTATAAATAAAAGCTGTGACAAAAAACTTACAAGTAATCTTAAGAATATATATTAGCTCAATTAAGGCCAAAAGGTTGAAAAAACCTAAACTTCGGCTTATGATTTCACAAGAGGCTGCGAACTCGCAAATTTCAGGGATTGTTTAAGAGATTGTTAGCATCTCTCTTAACTTACGCTTGCAAAAACCAATATCAACTAACTCTGCTTTTTGAAAACAATTAAGCTTCCCTACTACCTACCACGGAGTTGTCATGATAACGATATCGATCTTGGCACGATATCATAGTTATTACCTGGCAACGCGAAGATATGACGTCACATATCATGATAAATAGTTTTAAATGGGAAGTTTATTTTTTGGTCACCTTAGATTTTCAAAATCATACTTGGAAATGTATTGAGTGAGATCTGTATAAAACTATAGTAAAAAAAAATAACTGAAAGCGCTACGTTCGATTTGTAAAATGTCGATCATCAAATTTATCTAAGTTGTATGCTAACTGTGTGGAAATGAATTAATTGCTTAAAGACACCTGCAGCTTGGTGTTTTTTTTTCTAACTACGCTCCACCAATCAAATGTAAATTGAGGAATTCTCTCAGTATAAATGTTGTGAAACAAGTTATGACTATATTATCAAACTTTTGAATGTATACGAAATACAGTATAACTATACTCAGGGCCTGTCCACACTAATGCATTTTCGTTTCAAAACGTTTTTTATCCGTGTTTTCTTACCATACAAATACGATAAAAACTAGGTAGATGTCACTGAAAATGGATTTTTCGAAAGCGCATTCTAAAGTGAAGGCTTTTGAAAACGAAGACCCGTGCAGCGGGGCTTAGCACAGGCGGCCACAACAAACAGTTCGAGGTGACGTCATTCAAATTTGATTTCCAACGGTTGCTCTAAAGTCTAAACTGAGTTTAAAAACCGATCAGAACTGTTTTATTTTATGACAGATCTTCCCAAAATATACATAATAAAGACACGGTAAAACATAATTACTTTGCCCTTGTGCAAATTGTCATGGTATAGTTGTCGTCATTTAGGGAAGAAGTCAAAACAATGGTATATTTATTTTTACTTATTGTACGGCAATTATCTTCATACAGCTAACTTTCAAGATATCCGGCAACGTCCATGCGAAAATTCATAGTGTGATTCAACACATATTTCTGCCTCTTCTGAGCATTTGAAAACTATAGTGGCACTGATTTGATATTAGGAGGACTTTTGGCCACGTGACAAGTCAAACTTTTCCCCGTTAGCATACCCAAGGCAAATTTTGAAAATGCCAGCAGAGCGAATAACAATCTTATTAATCTTTTTAAAATGCATGCAGCTAAACTTTAAAATGATGTTCAAGTTGTAAAATGTTGATGGTTCGCTGCTGGAACTTCCAAATTAGTAAAATAAAACAGATAATTGAACTAAAACAGTTTGGTTGGCTTTTTTTAAAAAAACACAGTTTAGACTTTAGAGCAACCGTTGGAAATCAAATTTGAATGACACGCGTCACCTCGAACTGTTTGTTGTGGCCGCCTGTGATCTTAGGGTACAAAACATAGAAGGTACAAAACTGGCAATTTGGTGCGGTTTCTATGGGTTTTCAGGGAAAAATCATGGTTGTTTTAGAAAAATGATATTTTAAGAGGTTCAAAAGCAAAACAAGCCTGTTTTACAAAGCAGCTTTCTCTTGCCTTTTTCAAAATCTATGCTTCGAGGTATTTTTTAAGAGCGAAGAAGTTTTTACGCCTTGGTACTTCCTTTAAGCGAGGAAGGAGGAAGAGAGGTTTTGAAAGATGATAAAAATGAAAGGGTAATGGGCATTCTAGCTTGTTATCCATTACCAAAAATTACCTCTTAGAATTCTTTTTGAATAACGGAATCCTAATTTGGGACACAATCCACAAAGGGAAATAAGTTGTTTGCAGTCGTTTAATCTGTGAAAGTTTTGGTTTACAAAACTGTATCACATTCATTCCTGGAAACAGGTGAAATAAAATTGAAATGGATAACTGTTAGTTTCACTTTAAAGTATTTGTAACATTGCTGTATAGATTAACCAGATTAACCATGTGCAAAGGAGAAAAAATAAACAGCCCTCCAACTCTTTCACCAGTGCGCTTTGTTCTCTAAAACAACATCATCCAGTATAATGATGCGGTATACTTTTCTGGATCAAAAATACGTTTCTAGTTTCTTGCAAGTTTCAGAGGTGTTTAAACATGTTTTAGCAGGATAGTTGCTTCAGTTTTAAGAAAAAACTACTATCAACGCAGGTCCTGTGAAAAACTGAATAAATATGAAAATGACTATATGAACTAATAAATAAATAGACAAAAGGATAGCAAATAATATAGAAAGTACGATAGAAAATCTTATGAGGTATAAAATCTGAGAGTTATCAAAAATTTTTGCACCTTTGTAAAAAAACGCGCTTGTGGCATTGTAAATTAACTCTTTCTAAGCTAAAGTTATGATTATTCATATTTTCATTGTAGTGAATGTCACTGTTTCTTACATTAAACTAATTAGAGGTCTCTGGGAATTCTATTTTCAATGCACTCATTGACAATCTTAAAATGTGTGTTTGTCTTCTAAAATATAGAGGCTCCTGGCCAAGTTAGACCATAATTTGATCAGTATGTTATTCCACTCTAGTCTCTTTGTTATTAATGTCGTAAAGGAATAACCAACCTTTTTTTTTTCGGTGCGCGAGCGGGCAAGATGAAACGAATCCTACAATCTGATTGGTTCCCTGAGCGGGCGGATTTTACGATCTTGCCCGTGGTCAAATACCAACAGCCACTTCGTGACAAGCAAAGACGACTAAACTCAAAAGCTAAGGTTCAGATTTTTTTTTTAGTTTTGCAAGTCTTCGCTTATAAAGCGTTAACATTTGGAAACAGTTTTTGAATTTTTTTGACATAATATCCGACGAATAAAGTTTTCATAGAGACAATGAATTTTATTATCCTGCTGAACAAAGAAAGTCTGAACATAGGCCTTCAAAAAGAAAAAAACAACACGAAAACACAGGGGGAAAAAATGAACACATTATTTGCCGTCCGGGAGGTCCGTATTGAAAAAAACTGTGTCCTCGGTCTAGGTACGAACCTCGGCCTTTGGCCTCGGTCCTTACGCAAGACCTCTGGCACAGTTTTTCTCAATATGGACCTCCCGGCCGGCAAATAACATATATTTATCTAGTACAAGGCCCGCAAGCCAGAAAGGCGTTGTTGTGGCCTATAAGATTCTCACTTGCTTGCGGGTTGGTGGGAATATCGGCAGCTCTCCCCGACGTCCCGGCAAATTTGTAAGGAGTCAGGGACCACGTTTTCCTCTAAATGTTTCTCATTCACATAATGAACAATTTCCTATAGGGTTGCTTATTATGATTAAATGAATTTGTATAGACTTGAAGCATCAGCTGAACACATTTCACTCGACAAACTGCCGAGTTCATCTGCAGCTAAAGCTGTTTACAACAGTTAACATTGTTTAAATTCATAAATACATTTGTATTGTGGTTCTTTTACAAGTCTTTTGTTTGGAAATTTCAACTAAAACGAATAGAATGTTGTCCTCAAAATTTCTCAGTTGCTCTCGAAGCTTCACTTCTCGGCCAACTGTTCATTTTTCGGACAATCTATCAGCCGCGGACATTGTCCTCCGATATACCAGCCACCGGAAAGGGGTTTATTTACTAATTACTGTGAGTGTAATACTTTTAGTATGTGATTTCTGCTAAAACGTTAGACTACTCGTTGTCGTTTTTTATGAATCTACTATTGATCGCGTCTCGTTGACTATTGATTCATAAGAAACTCCGCCTTGTAGTCTCATTGTTGAAAAGGTGATGTGTACGTTTTGTGGTTGGTTCTTTCGCAGTCACGTGACTTTGGACAAACGCAGGGAAACAAGTAGAAAATAATTGCGGAGGGGTTGGTGCAGTGGTACGATCTCTGCCTCCCAATCCTGAGGTCGCCGGCTCGATCCTCAGCCTAGTCGAGGGTTGAATATCTGGATGACTTTTTATACCGCTAAAGGCCACTCAGCTTTCTATCCCTCCGGGGTCTGTAAAACATGGACCGCTTTGAAGCGGCTGCCAATTGCGCCTATCTATGCTTCCGGTCCGCTGGGGGTAAACTGATCACTGTAAAGCGCCTTTGAGCATTGATACGGAAAGGGCGCCATATAAATGCACCAGTTTACTTTTTACTTTTATTTTATGGTAATAACAGAAAAAAGCCTGCTATTCAAAGACGAAAACTAAAACACAAAGGTTTTCGTGCTTATCGAGCGAAGAAATTCAATAATTAATAGAGAAGAAAGATTCAGAAAACACTCAGAATGTGACACAACATTATTTGGCAAACCTTTCAGCAATCTGCAACGAAACTTCTCCCGAAGAATTTCCGTCAAAAGACGTTGGATACCTCAAAACGCAATCAAAAGGAGAGCTCAACGAACTTTTGACTACTTTCTACCCAAAAGCCAGGAAATGGAATAGGCCAAAACTACAAAAAATTGGCTCTTAGGGGTTTAGATTTGACCTTCAGAAATATTTTCTACTTAAAAGCAATGCCAACACCATTGGTGGTCAAGAATTTGCAATTGTTGCCATCGTTAACGTTGAATTGAAAGGTTTTGGAGGTGTTGAACATCACAACGCAATTTCGCAAGATTCTTAACGAGTTACTGTTAATAGAGATAACCTCCCAGCCAATGATTTGTTGTCGCACTGCTTTCGGAGGTGCACCGAAACGTGGGGTCGATACTGTTGTAGAACCCAAACGCATCAGCTTGGTAAGACAAGGCCCCGTGACCGAATTCGCATGGCACGAAGGTAGTATCAACGTGGAGCATCTCATTGGCTGGTTGGTACCACGTGGCTGTACATCCATAACACTCTCGTCCCTTGATGTTAACATACTCGCTTTTCTTACAAGCACCACTGCCTTGATATGTGAAAGGATTGAAGTCAAAGAGTTTGTAACGCACTGAGTCGTTTTGTAAAGCCCCCGTCTTGTCGTAATTGCAAGTCACGCGCCAGTGGGTGGAACTTGAAGCTAAGGTCGTTATTTCCTGTGTAGTTAAGTATTACAGATATGTATTTTTAGATGATTATGTAATGGCCTTCACAATACTCACGCACAATGTGAAAATCCTTTCTCAAGTCAAGTGGCCAATTAGGCCGGCCTTCCTGGCTCTCCTTAGTGCTAGCGGAAGAGAGTCTTTGACCCCCCTGGATAGGGCACTTATCCATTGCAGGTTAGCTCCTAGCCGAAGCTTGTACTCATTTATACAGCTGAGTTGACTGTAACAAAGCCAGGTAAAGTGTTTTGCTTAATGGCACAACACAGTGGTCTGACGGGGACTCGAACTCGCGACCCTAGGATTACGAGTCGAACACATTAGCCGCTCGGCCACTGCGCTGCCTACCTTTGCACATTGTAATAAAGCAGGATTTATTTTGATTTTTTCAAGACCCTAAATCAACTCTATCATGACGGATGAACTAGGAAAAATACAAATAAGGCATTCAATCCTTTGTCTTAACAGTCGATAAACATCCCAATTTAGTTGCCAAGGTGATAGCATGAAGATCGCTAAAACCCACCTGGAGAGACAGTCGATAAGCTTCCCAGTTTGGTTGCCATGGTGATACAGGAGTATCGGTTCCAAGCCCTTTGCGCTTGAATTCATCCCTATTTCTATTTGACAAACTCTGTGACATAAAAAGAGTCCACGCTGATCCGTTCGCCGAGGACATATCACAAAACACTCGCAGGTTGTTAGATAACTGATAGATCCCGGATGCCAAAGCTCCTCCCCGTAACACGTCCAAGCACGTCATGTATGTCTGAAGATGTTGATACATAACACACTTAGTTGATGATTTCCGACTTAGGTTATTAACTATTAAAACTTTTCTTGTTGATTGATATTAGATCTATTGGTTAAGGCTAAACTCTTTTTCAAGCCTTATCTAATTATATATAGTTTCCTTTGTGCCTCCCCCTGGACAGGACAGGCTGGCCCCAAGCTGAAGCTGGTACTGATTCTTTCAGCTGAGTCGACTGGAAAAAGCTGGGACAAGGACACTACACAGTGGTCTGACCGGGGTTCGAACTCACGACCCTAGGATTGGTATAGGTAAAAGCATGTTTTGTTGTGATGTTTGGCATTAATACCACAAGTGATGTTTTCAAAATTGTTAAACAAAAATTTCACTAGCGCAGCGAGCGCAGCTACATCGTGCCCCCTCAGTTTTCCAATGCTGGCTGAGGTACTGCCTCTTCATCGCCTTTATTTTCGTAGATGACTCATTCACCATAAGTCAAAAAAGGTATCAAAAAAGGAATTAGATGGTTTAAATCTCACTGATTTATATTCTCATTTCTTACTAATGGTGGTACTTGTTGTTTAGGTTATTGAGGTAGAAGGGGGTACATGCAAATATATTAACTTATTTGAGCGGAAGGGGTCACTCCAGTAAAAAACGAAAAAAAAAAGGGGGGGGGGGGGTCGTGCAATATTTTTAGGAGATCGTTCAAAACCCAACGACCGACTTTTATTCATAGCAATGACCACGAATAACTGAGTGTTGTGAACAAAAATACTTTTACTCAACCTCCAAGGAGTCCTATTGGCTGTTCTCCTGTCACTCATCTAGTAATAAAATCTTCAAACCAAATCATGATCAATGATCAAGTCAGCAAGATGCAGTCTTACCAATTTGTCATCTTTGACTTGAACATAAACAAATCCAAGCTTGTCTTGAAGTTGCCGAACACCAC
Organism: Hydrozoanthus sils; assembly: GCA_027575215.2. Taxonomy (NCBI): domain Eukaryota; kingdom Metazoa; phylum Cnidaria; class Anthozoa; order Zoantharia; family Hydrozoanthidae; genus Hydrozoanthus; species Hydrozoanthus sils. The sequence goes on along the minus strand of JAOBRD020421294.1, from coordinate 4,183 downwards.
CAGCAGGGCTGACGGCCTTCTCGTTGAGTTGGCAGAGTGCTGGTGAGTTCTTACCAACGCTGTCCATCTGGTAGTTGTAAGACAGACACCAACCTTTTGCAAGACAGGTGTGATGACACTGTATTTGGCTCTAAACAGAGAAGAATTTTAAAAAAGAATTAAAGAGATCGTACTATTGATAGCGTTGGTAGCATTTGAAATGGCAAACAATAGACAATGACAGTGACAGTGTTGGTGATATTGATAGCAAGAATTTAGGGCGGTGATGATTATAACAATAACGATAGTGAGAAAAAATGATGACAGTGGTTATCATGATAAGAATATTGATGATGGTAACAAAGATATAACCTTTTTTTTCAATGTAAATATACAAGCTCCCCTTGCAAAATGTTGAAAATCATCCACAAAACTGCCAAAGAAAACTTTGTTATTTTCATGTGATGCTAATAATTCAATGTTTTAAAATTTGTCGTTTGAAATTAAAGAAGCTGAATTTGCGAGCATTGGCCCAAAAAATTGGTTATTATCCTTAATAATTGGTTGAAAAATGAAAATCATACCCTGCCCCAAGACAAAGTTCCGGCTAAGTAAATGAAATACATGTAGTCAGGCTTTAATTCTGACTACTGAAAGAAAGCAAAAAAAATGGTTTGAGGAAACGTACAACTTTGTCAGAATGAAAAATTTTACTCAAGAGTCATTTATTAGCGAATGACAAAAATGATCGATCTGAGAGACGCAATGGCTAAGCACAAAGATAATTATTCGTGGCAGTAGGCCGACATTCGGTAAAAGAGTCTGGATTCATTTTTTCATTGTTATTATTTTTTGTTTTTGTGTGACGCTGGGTCTTCTATATAGGTGATCCAACACGAACAGTTGTGAGATGCGACTTTGAAATTAAACTAACAATGTATCATAATTAACAGATGTTGAAGAACATCTTTTTTCAGCTACATTTTCTGTGATGCATGTTTGGCAAAGCATTCACTAAACACTAATTTAGATTAGTATTTACCAAAGCAACCAATATCCATTTTCGTGCGCTCTGATTGGCTCCCGTATCTCGCAATATCCATGACTATTAGTTGATTTTGAGGCGGTAGTCAAAATGACGTCGCGCTACCCTTTACAAAGAGACGAGGAAATGATTGCTTTAAACGAAGAACCATTCAAGAAAACACGAAGAGGACAACAAGATTTTGCTTTTTGGTTATAATGGTTAAGACAAAATTTTTTCTTCCAAAGTCTGCTTAAAATCCACGACATTTATGTTCTTCAAAAAACTCTAAGAATGTAAACGAAAGTCAAATGTACACAAAGCGCGTGCTAGAAAAAAAAACTTAAGTTTTGTCCTTTCTTTGAAAAATGAGGTGCATTTTATCCCTTTCTTCTGGTAAATACTTAAACAACTATCCCCCTCAGGGTCGGTGTCTAGCGCTAGATATATACCTCGACGCGTCTCGGTACTGATATATCCACCGCTATACACCTCCCCTTCTGGGGATAGTTGTTAATTATTTCACTATTTGCAATGCTGACCAAATACACATGATCAACTCGTTCTTAGCCTACTCCTGGTTCAGTGACTGGTTCAAGACCACAAACGCCCGTTGGTTAAAACTGTTCGAAGCATAAGAAACAAAAAAACATTTTAAAATGTAGTACCAAATTGGAACTTTTTTCCACTACAGGTATACTTACTATATTACTTTATGAGTACTTTGAAATTGTGAACTTGAGAATGAAAACATTTTTACGCATGAAGCCAAAACCATAAAGCCATATTCGAGTGCTGTCAAGAAGTAGCCACCAAATGAAAATGAATACGTTATAACTTGATGCTTGATCTCTCAATTACAGAGCTTTACTAGAGACTTAATCTTTTTAAAGTTTTACAAAACGTGATCTATTGGACTAAATACCAATTTTCGAACAGTTTGCTTTGACACCTCCGGTTTATTTTTGTTGTTGAAACCAAACGAGGACGCAAACAGGCGGGTTTTTCGTTTTATCAAGGAATTCAAAAGAAAAAATATGGCATAAAAACTTTGATTTAAACGTTAAATATTGACAAAGACAGTTGTTTGTTCGAAATTCGGAACACGAATGGGAAAGCGACAAAACAATTTTTAAGACAACTCAGTAGGTGTGTAAATGGCACTATTCCACGAATCAGTGACTATCAAGTGCTATAAAATGTGTTCAAGATTTTTATGTCGTATGTTTAAGAAAGTTCCAAACGATCCTTAATAACTTCAGTTTTGTCTTTTTGCTGAAAATACTGAAAACTTGAAACACCATTGTTTTGTGTTAACTCATTATAGACTCGAACTCCAGCCGGTTAATAAAACACTCGCTTGACTCCGGCGCAACTCGTACTCGCGAGTAGAGGTTACTTTATTCGCGAGCGGTACCGTGCAAGCATCATAGAACAGCCGCGAGTGAAGGCTATGAGAAGCCTCTTGGTTTTTAATGAAACCACTCGAGACGTGAAAATCTAAGAATCTTCACAAAAGTCTAATTAAACTTCCAATTGTTTCAACTTCCAAAAAGAAAGAGAATTTTATAAAGTCTGCATTGGGGTAGGCAAGTAAGACATTTTTCTAAGTAAACCATAACCTTTACCGAAGCCATTACTTTTAGATGTTTTTAAGTTCTCTTAAAATTGGACTGTAAACTAAAGATAATGTCATTAAGAAAACGTGAAGAAGTGTTTGAAGCCCTACAGGGTAATTTTCATATTTAATGATGCTTCTCATTCAAACGCAAACTACAAACAAACGACTTGCTGAAAATGTTGTCGTTTCAATAAAGTTGCATATCGAAAGTGGGCAATCTCAAATCACGCCGCTCAAAGGCTAAAAGAATACTTAGTTTACCAGCTCTCAATCTTTTTGCTTTTACACACAGAGAACGATTTAAAGCATTCCTCGTATAAATTTTTTAACCCATGTGTAACCATAATGTACAAAGCTTAGAATGTTTTGTGGTTATTACATTTATTACCTGTTTTAAGGTAGTTTCTTGAATTTGTCCCTCAAGTACAGCGTTCAACCTTGTAAACAAACTTCTGCCTGTTTGAAACCGATGTTCTACCATTCTTGCCACACTCGTAGCAGCCAAGAAACTACAAAACACCAAAGCCCGTGTACAGCGTTTCTTTGCGGAAAAATCCATTTTCAGTTTCGGGCACTTGCTGGTTATTTTCTGATGACAGTTTTCCGTCAAAAGTTAGCCGAGAGAGTTTTTAATTAAGCGAAATAGTCCCTCGTAAAAGACGTTTATTTTCTTTCTCTCAATGAGTGACTTATGTATGCTAAGTAATTGCAAAATCAACAAAAGTTTTAATTGCCGGTTCACAGTAATAAGCAGGTGTTGTTAGGAAAATTCGACCATCAATCATTAATTATTGAGAGTTTGGAGCTTATTCCAACGTAAATTCAATAACGACAAGATCTCGATAAATCCGCCTATCATTTAAGAACAATTTTGTAAGAACATAAAAGTTGAAATAAGACTTAAAGGCATGGAAAAACCGCAACTTCCTCATTGATTTCACAAAAAGAGCTTGAACTGGCAAAGTTGAGGGGTTGTTTGAGATTTTGATGACATCTTTGTTAACTTAAACAGGCAAAAACTAAAATCGATTAATTCTTTTAAGGACTCTGCCAAACAGCGAAACACCGGTATTTTTGCAAAGGACTATATTCTTCTGCGAAGCATAAACACATTTTTTGGTACATTTTTCAGTATAACAGCGTGTATAAAGTTATCATTTTAATTTGAATAGGAAAAACAATTGAACAAGGTGCAGTGCGTCGTGTATAAGAAAGTACAAACTTTACATATCAATACCAAACAATTATTCTCAGAAGTCGAGGTGAATAGTGGTAAATATTCACCGAGTGCGAAGCATCGACGTGAATATTCTAAAAGCCACTATTCACTATTCACTATTTCTGAATTTGGACTTGGATGTTTTGTCAGAAAATCTAAATGGACCCATCTTCAGTTGCTAAGGGAAGAAGGCAAAACAATGGTATTTTTAAGGAACCCAATTTTGTCAGGGGAGGTGGAGGATGGCGGCACACACCCCCTATCCCACCCCCTCCACTTTTTCAGAGCTCAATTTCTCAAAACCTGATTTAGGGGTATTGGTTTTTATTGTGTTATGGAC
>JAOBRD020421078.1:7042-18907 GCA_027575215.2 Hydrozoanthus sils | reverse complement strand
CTAGATCCTGATACTTATCCACTTATTATTATTATTATTATTATTATTATTAATTTTATTATTATTATTATTATTATTATTATTATTATATTATAATCGTACTTCTAGCTTTTGTTATTCTAACATTAATTTATCTTTGGTATTTCATATGTTGTACAAACTAGGTTATTCGATCAAAGAAGTACAGGAATCCCTGTTTAAAATTCAGTTGTATATTTTATTTTTCATCTGGAGATTTATAAATATTATTTTAGCAGCTGTTTTTATTTGTTTCACTGGAGAAAAAGAACAAGAAAACAACTGTTTTTTCAGGCAAAGGAGAAAAATAAATTTATTGTTTATTATGTATCTGCCATCTTTCCTCTTATTAGAGTGTACACAATAGCATGAAGTCTTTCTAGAAGAGTCACTCTAGAAAATTACATTACCTGACAGTGTGTGTTTTTAATGAGAAACATTTTTTTAAAATTTCACCAGTAGTTTTGCATGCACACAATTTTACAGTTAACAAACAATGTTGGTTTGTGAATCTGCAAATCATATTATAAGTAAAAATAGTGTTACCTTTTGTCTGATTACAAAAAAATTTTTTTTTAAAATAAAACCCAGCAAGTAGTTATTAGTAGTTACTGTAATCAAGGGACATTGCTTTAAGTGACAATTAAAGAAGAGTGCTATTTAACTTACCATGCCTTTCACTGAGAGGCGTTGGACTGCACATGTACATGCACGCCTTGGCAACACCTAAAGAGCACTAGACATACTTTTAATCATACACCTCGATCTTAAATTTGCCCACAGGTAATGTGTTAACTTTTCATATCAATCACATGCCATCACATGCCTAGGAAAGTTTAGGTGTGTGATTGTTAGCACGCCTGCCATTTTCTTCAGTAAAAGGCCTGCTTACCTTTTTTTTAAAATTCAGGACGAGTTTCTCAACAAGCTTTGTTTCACTATCATTCTTGTGGTTGTAGCAAATTGTAATCAATTATTTTTTTTCAGATGAGAGCTAAACATTGCAGTATTTGACACATTATTTTAGAAGTTTTTGAACAGAGTTTTTGTTCATTATGGCCCATCAAGAAACTGTAACCAGAACACATAATTATTATACATACTTTAATTTTAAGCTAGCCATGCCACAACCTAGAACCTTTTGAACAGGAACCATTTAAATAGTGTTTGCATTATTGTCCTTTATATTTGGCCAAAGCCAGATAAGATTGTTATCCATTTAATTTATTACCAGCTACTCGAAACTCTGTGCACTACTTACTTTGAGATTGGCCAAGAAGTTAAACAATATGTTAATTTTAGTTGTGACCTGTACTTCTGGTTGACAGTTGTAGTTAAATACATTTTCACAGTAATCAACTGCCTATAAATTGTAATTTTTAGAATACTGTAATTAAAAATAGACCCTATAGGTATAGTTTGAATAACCTCTGAAAACTATCAGTTTGTTACTCATGGCATGGTAGAGTACTTAATTTGACTGGATAAGTTTATCTTTGCACTGAATTTGCATTTTAGGAACATGTGTTAAAAGCAAACTTAAGTTTAGTGTTTTGTGTTCTATTTTGTCTGTATGAAACCTCTTAGCACTTTTAATTTATTTAACATTTGGAACAGTTTTGTTGAAATTCATGTTTATTTTCAAGCTTTGTTTCATGAAACAAGCTTTAAGATCTCCTTTTAGAATATTCTTGTTTGTTTCACAGGTAGATTTCATTAATAATTAAATAGATCTGTCTGTTTGTTAGAAATGGCAAATGATTTGTCAGGCTCCTTTGTTAAGGTAATCAATATATGCAAATTAGTTAAGCCAGTCCAATATGCTAATTTTCTTGATGTTCAATTCATGCAGAATATCACTAAGGGGTTTCAAAATGGCCAAGAACCACTACTTTTTCATGATCTTATAAAAACAAAACAATATGAAGGAGGTTGTTTGTACAGTTTGTGAACTGAAAGAACCTGTAACCTGTTGTGCTGTGTGTGAAGCATTATTTTGTGAACAGTGCAAAGTGTTTTACCACCTGAAGGTACAATATTACATGCCATATGTGAATCTTCTTGTGCACCTCTAGAAATTTAATCATGGTAAACTTTAAATTGTATGTTTTAAGGCTGTGTGTGTATATATACAACACCTTGCCACAATAAAAAATCAGTACAATGTTTATAACTTGAATGTGACAATCTTTAGTTTAACAGTTTATAATGTGATATGTGGTTTTTAAATCGCAATGACAGTTTCTTTAGAAACTAATACTTAAGAAACTGAAGGATCTTCTTCCTCAGTATCTCAAAGCTGAAGTTATGTATACATTAACTGGTCAGATGAAGCCTTAGTGATGATTATAACTGTGTTTAAGTGTTAAAACTTAGTATTAAGGTTAGATTGTCTGGATTGAGAGATGCAATACAAATTAATATTATAGGTTCTGACATTTAATGTTTCAGGGTCAAGTTTTCTTTGTAACTATTTTCAAGTTAAACAAAAACTTTTTTTTGTTAGTCAGTGATAAATTACATGACTTTGGTTAAATTGGTTAAGGTTTCATTTCAATCATAAACATTGTTGCAGATTCAAAGCAAACCGGAAGATATTTACAGTGTTTTTCCTGTCTAAAACAATATACTTGAGTTTTCTAGATTCATAACCTCATTGTTGGACACAAAAACCAGACACATCATTTTATTAAATAAATGGGGAATTCTAAAGTTAATGAAAGCATTTTAGTTCCAGTACAAAAATCAGTGAGCCATATTAATTTTGTTATAACTTGTTAAAGTTTATGTAGTATTGGTGATATATGTGTTACTTTGTTTTTTTTATGTTTCCTTCGAATTATTTTGTGATTTATGATTACAAACTTATGATTACTGAACACATAGCTTAATCTTTAAAATATTTTCAGCAATTTGTAGAAGCATTGAAAATGTCATTTTACTTCAAATGATAAAATAATGCAATCTCAAACTCTCTGGAAACTGATTGTAATTTAAGAAAATTGATAGGTTTTAGTTGACACTCAAGGTTTGCATGTGTAAGATTCAGAATGTTTTAATGTCAAGCAAATTAACATTTGAAGAAAGGGAGATGGTTTGTGCCTAAAAGTCACTGGTGAAATATTTTGTAATAAAAACATCATCAGAGATTTTTCTTCTTAGATACAGTTGGTCAGTGTGCAATGTATTTCATTTGAAGACCTCTCAACATAATATTATTGAAGGGCCTAGTTCAAAAACGATATAAGTACATAACTTTATATGAAACTTTTAATTCTCCCAACAGTAATAAAGAAATAACATGGATAATGTAGGGAGAGTTGACAACTTCATCAAAAATCACTTTTGACGATATTGTACACCCTTCAATTTCAGCATGTGTTATCTGTCAAGATAAGTGTAATGATCAAACAGAATGACTGGGTTTGGTCACTGAGTTGTATATCTTCAATTGCATCAAAAAGTTTGTCTTAAGCCCAGTGCACATGGGGTAAACAGCAGAGCTCATTTACAAGTGTGTGGCAAATTTTTTTCTGAGAATTTCACCTGGCGGGGTGGTGAAGCAGATATCCGTCATCTTTGATATTCATGTCACTGAAATTTGTACAACAAAAAAGGCTCTTGTAATACCAGCTTGAAGAAGTCATGTTATACTAAGAAAATTATACTTGATCGAATAAGGTGTAATTTAGAAATTAAAAAGTGGTGAAATATTCCCAAAGTTGTTACATGATCTTGAATTGAATTCTATATTTAGGAGAATTTACCAACACAACTTTTATTTGTTGTGTTGGGGGACTGAAAAGGTTAAAATTGAATCAGACATTGCAGTTGTGGTTGAACAGAGACTCAATTGACAATTTTAAGGTTACAGTATTTAAATTAACACATTCTGAGTTCAACCACTGTCCACAATTATTTTTTTTTTGTTGCCTTAAATCTTTCCTATAAAATCATTTTCCAGCCTTTTGTATGTAGTATAATGCACTACACATTTTTTGTTTTCAAATTAACAAAACTTATCGAAATATCTTTTTATTTCAAGAATTGTCCCGTCCAGAATGGAAGGTCAGAACCTGTGAAAGAAGACAAGAGTAGTAAACCGAGAACTACAGCCAAACCCTTACCCAAGCCAAGGGCAAATCCTCCTGTTTCTAAGTCCGCATCTGCACAAAATGTGCAAAACACAAGGCAATCGCCTGGTCGACCCAGAGTCCCACTACCTGTAAAAAAAGAAAGCAGTTATGATGCTAGTGACAGTGACATAGATGGTAGTCGTGACAACTTGGTTACTGATGGTGACTTTGGCTATGAAACAGGCTCATTAGATGACAGTGATTTGTCTGGGGATTTATTGAGCCCAGCAGCACACGATGAGTATAAGCTTATAGGTAACAAATCAGTGTCTCACTCAGACAAAAGGAGGAATCCTGAATCCACTGTAAAACAGGAATCTCAAGAGAACAGTGTTACCAGTGGACGCCGAAGCATGTCATACACTTATGCTGGTGATGAGTTTCGGCCATTAATAGTCACAGATGAAGGGGGTGTAACTGCCCCTGTTAAACCTAAATTAGGTGATGCAGAAAGCAGGCAAGAGTCAAACTGTTATGATACAGTAGAGAGTATCATTTCAACAGATGTACCTGCAAGGAGAGAGAGACCTGTGATGCGGTATGAAGAAGTTGAGATTGTTAATGGAGAATTTGATAGGTCTAATTTGGCAAAATTTGCAGCTTTAGGTAATAATGTTTCTGGCTCACCACCATCAGTTTTGGCACATGGAGAAGACAGTTATTCTGTGGCTGAAGAAGTACAGGAGATTTCCTTATTGTTTAATGATCATAACAATAAAATGGCAGAATTAAATAAAAAAGAGACAGTGGATCCTGCTGATTTATATGCCGTTGTTCAGAAAAAACCAAAGCCAAAGACTAAGAAGCCTGACTTGCCTAGAAAACCTGTAGGCAGAGGTGTGGACTTGTATGAAACTGTCTCGGGTGAATTTGATAAAGATGTGACTGATTCCTTTAATTCTAAGGACTCCTTTGAACCAACTAAAAGTGACCTATACACTGATCCTCAATGTAAGCCTTCTTTGCCGCCTCGGATTCCAAAGCCATATTCAGGTCCAGGACCTAATGCTGACATGGCAAAAAAGACATCAATTCCACAAGAACACCAAGGTGATGATCAATGTGGTGAGTATAATCATAATATTTCAAAAATATCTTAAATAATAACCATTTTAAGAAAAAAAGGTTTGACCACACCTGTTTTCAGGTTTTCATATTTGCCTTTGTTTTAATTCTGTAGAAGGAAAAAAAAGGTGTTTTATGCTTTTATATTTTTCGAATTGCTTTTAAAACCCTTTCATTCCAAGCCCATCTAGTTTATCAACATCTAATTTCTCCCTACATTACTCATTCAAAATAGGTCATTCTCTAATGAGAAAATGATTTTGGTCAAATATAGGAAACTAGTTAGCGACTACAACAAAGTTCTCCTAAACTGATAATAGGACAACATTAGAAACCTACAGACTGTAGAACCATTTAAATCTCATTTAAAACTTATAATTTAAAACTTATAATTATAGCAATTAACTTTTTATTTCACAATCATTTGACATTAATTTAATTTGTAAGTACATGTTACCTAAATTACAAAGACTAGAGTTTGTTACAATCGACTAACGTTTTTTCTTTTTGTAATTAATGTATTTTTTAATGCTTAGAGGCTAAAGTAACTGAGCTTTTCATATTAGCCACGAGAGCTAGAAATAGAATGTATGTGTAATAATAGTAAAAAATGTGTAATACAGAAGCATAATACAAGTCAGAATATATTTGTAACTTGATGTAGGGATATATTAATAATTAATTAATTGAATTAAAGTTTAGTTTGTTTTAGTTGAAAATAAATCATCAGTTGAATTATATAATGTCTAAGGCATTTTGTCCTTTCAATAAATCACCTTTAGTTTTTACTTTGATTAAAGAAGGGTTTTTAATATATTTCAGTTTAGTCAGAATTTGTTCCATAAATCAGGTGCTATGTCTTTAACAGTTTGTTTACCTATTTAAATCCTACTTTTAAATAAAGATATTTTTATATCAATTTTTATTCCATTGCAAGTCAAACTCCTAGGGCCAATAACCAAATCCTTTGCACTGATTGGCTGAAAATGGGTTCAATAACTTCCCCTACTGGACCTTGAAGTTATTGGACTAATTTCTCGTTAACATGAGTGTGCAGAGATTGTTGTTTGTTCTGTTTTACTGACCTAAAACTGAAGCCATGCAATATATATCTTAACAACCTCGTTTGCTTAGTCTGTCTGGGAAAATATTTGCTTGTCAGTTTGGTCTTTCACAGTATAGAACAAGCGTAGACAGACCTTGCCCTCAGTTATTAAGATGTTTATGTAGTACAGCTAAACATTTTTATGTAATTTGTGCTTGAAAAATTCCATTTTCTTATAATTATTATTAGTATATACAAACCTTAAATGGCAAAATTTGATTGGTTCGCTATCTCAGGCTATTCAGCATTATCCACTCGGGATAATGTTTGTGTGAAATGGCGGCGGAAAATTCCGCCACTTTGCAACTGTAACATATGATGAAATTTTTCAAATACAGATTTATAACTGCAATAATTATTCCATAAAATACCAAAAAAGTAACAAAATATGCACTGCATGCTTTCAAAGTAAAAATCACTTTAATACTCAAACAATTTCAAACTAAAACAACAATGACAATGCTTACAACTTTTCAAACAAACAAACGGTGCTCTTTAAAATCACAGCTACAAATCAATGTTTATGCTTTGCTTCTTTATATATTGGTTTGTGCAATAGAATTTCCAGTAAAAGTTTCAAGATGTGAGTACAACAGTTCAAAATGAACAAATGTTTTACCTGTCTGCTGGTAAGCATGCGTGACAGTTGTTTTTACAGCAAAGTAAATTTGGTGTCAATAAAGTCCACCATTCAGATTTACCACTTCTTAATAGTTGAGCCATGATATTAATTTTGAGAAATGAGTCAAACAACATCAAAATACTTCAGCTCAAGATGCAAAAAACCGCTATCTCAAGGTTCACAGTTTGAGGCCACAAAAGAGTTCAACGCATGATTTCTTTCATTGAACAATTTGCTGATTGACCTTCGTTTGTGACAATGTATTCAAACTTCACCGCTATTGTGACTCTCACTCACCAAAACTTTCGAGCCTTGCAGTCACAGATACATTTCATTCAACAACCGACTGTATTAAAGTCCCACGTCTCATTCAGTTTAAGAAAGTTTTCATTCAAGAAAATCAAAATGTTGCTACTGCAACACAGTCTTTCCAGCAACCACATGGCACAATTTCGGATGCTGTCATTTCAAGAGATTTTTGGTCAGATTCAACTGTTAATTGATGTGACTATTCTTTAGCAATTGTCATTCACCTTTCCCACTGTGTTTGGCAAGGAACTCTTTAAAAACTCCCTTTAGGCTGAGATTCTTTGTGCGAACTGTAAGTCGTTTGACTCTTTTGCATTAATTAATTTACACACATGAGTTCAGCAGCATGGTCGCTAGTTTTGGCGCATGCATAAATAAAAAGGATTGCAAAAATAAATTAAAAAATTCTTAAAAGTTGTTGAATTTTTCTTGAAATCACCTTGTTTGTATATACTAAAACAATTATTCTCTATAGTCTCGTTGAAGAGTGGCTTTTAGAATATTCACCTCAATGCTTCACATCTCAGTGAATATTCTACCACTATTCACCTTGACTTCTGAGAATAATTATTTATTATTATAGGAAGAGTTTGGACTCAAGTTGGGAGAATTATTTCAGCAACACACCATTTGGCATATTTGGGACTGAAAGCATTGTACCTTTCTCTTTCCTTAAACATTAGAGTCTAGCCATATAACCTTTCTATTTTTTTTCCTATTTAAAACTACATATTATTTTGAAAAATTATGAACATCCCTGAAAAATTATTGATTTAAACAAAGTTTTTTTACAAGTCTTTAAAAACAGTAAAAATAGTTGCCATTTTTATATGTACACTTGACCGGGTATAGTAAGTAGAGTTGAAATATTTGCAAAAAAAATGTGTTGTGTTTAAAACAAAAGTTTTATTCTGGGATGTTCATTTTGAAATATGTACTTTGATTCAGATAAGAAAGAGATTATACACTATGAATGAGTATTGTCTGAATAAAGGATCTGCCCTATGTTGTACTCTCTCCAATCTTCTCTTCACACTTCTAAATCTACTATTATATCCTTCAAGAAAAAGGTGAAAACCTTTAATTAGTTTTTGAAAAATTGAAATCAACTTTTGAGATCGAAAATGACACATTATCTGCCTTCTTTGCTAAAGACCCAAACTCTTAAGTGTTTGTAGTTGCTAACCCTACTTGTTTTTATTTATACTGAGGTTTAGTTTCCTGATTTTTATTCTATTTGTTCTATATATCAAAATGCAATCACATTTGCACCATTAAATTCTTGCAACTTTTTAACTTCCACTGTTGACGGGGGGAGCCTGGTCAGGAGGGAAGCATGTGTCCTATTCATGCTTTTTGTATCTGCCCTTTACACCTTGTATAGGAAATAATTAATTTTTATTGTTATAGGTTATCCAGTTTTAAAAGGCGAATCAATTTTGAAAAAAAATTATGTGTCTTTAATGGCCTAATTCTTATACGGTTGGGCAATCCTTTCTGAGTTAGGCCAAAAGACAAGTGGTTTTATTTGAAATTTGATGAAGACTTGCTCAGTTACCTTTTAATAATCTAACAGACAAGTTATTATTTTCCTTATTTTAGTTTTTTCAAGACTTTGCATGCATGAAAATTTGTTTTGTAAGCATGACATCTTGATTTTTGCCCACATGATAAACTAAATGCCATACAGTAGATAGTTTGTTTTAAATTGCCCGTGTGAAATTTCAAATGGAGGGCAATTACATGTAAAATCAAGGGCTGAATTCCATCTATAACTTGCCTGCTACGTTATTATAAATAAAACAAAGTAAATGAAAATTTCTCAACTTGTGCTATTAGAGTCTGACAAGGAGAGTGAGGAAGATCCAGCTCTTTATGCAGTTGTGCAAAAGAAACCAAAATCAAAGTCTGGACAACACAGCTCGATGGAAAACTTGGACAGCTTTGAGAAAAGAGAAAGTGAAACTGAAGACAGTGGGGGGCCACCTCCTCCACTACCTTACCGACTAGATTTCAGTGATGAAAGCACCAAGAAAAGTCATTCATCTGAAGACCTTGCACATTCAGAAAAAGGAAAGAAGGAAGGATTTGGGGTTTTCAAGAAGCATCGTCGCAATCTTTCACATGATATCGGACTAGCACAATTTAACTCTTTTCAAGGCAGTGGTAATCTGTTGCCAATTGATAAAAACACAGGGAGCAATGAAGTGGTTAGAGGTCAGAAATATCGATCAAAGTCTCAAGGTGACATAATGAAGGCTGCAGGACTTGATGGTGCTGATAATGTCTTTGCTAGCATTTCAGCTGCTTCTGAGGAGGGTAGTAATTCTACAGCTGAGTCAAGTCAGATGCCAAGTATAAAGGCTTATCTTGAGGTTGATATTACTGAGCCTCTCCCGACTCCAGATGATATGAAGTTTGATCAGTCAGTAGACATGGAATTACCTGAAGGATGGCGAGAAGTAAGAAATGAAAATGGAACATATTTCTGGCATGTTCCAACAGGCACTACCCAGTGGGAAAGGCCACGGATGGTTCCTCGACAGAAGGTAAGATGTACATAATGTTAACCCTTTCAGCCCTAGCTAATTTATCAACATCTAACTTCTTACATAAGAAACAAAAAAAGATATCATTCTGTAAATAGAAAGTGGAAATTGGTCAAAACCTATATAATTGATAGAAAACTATCAAAGATGGCCGGAAAGCAAATTTCTCCTAAACTGATTACAGGGAAATTATGGGTGCTAGTTGAGAGAATTTAGCAATTTACCATTTGGTGTATTTTGGGCTGAGGGGGTCAATAACTATAGTCTAGTAAACCAATCTTTCTTCCTTATTGTCTTAACCCTTTTGCTCCTAAAGATATTCTCAACCTCCAGATTCTTCTAACATTTACAGAGTTGTATTTTGGGAATACAAGATTTGATCACCTAAGAGTTTGCCTCCACAATGGAACACAAGTTTCTCCGGCAAACCCTTTTCACAAAAGTATTTAGTATGTCAATATAAGCTTAGGGTTATAGTAGTATTCTAAGTGACTGACATTTTTTTCCCTATTTTCCAAAAAGTTACATTCTGATAAGAAAGGAGGAGCAAAAAGTCATAACCTTAGTTTGAATAATTAAACTGTTTATCATAGAATTAGAATGCAAAACACAAACTCCTTCTATAAATGGCCCAAGGTGATAATTTATGCATAAAAAGAACATTTGTGAGTTCTTTTTATGTTAAGTTATTCTGAAAGTTGTAGAAAGCTCTTGAATACTTTTAATTTTGGAAAACTTGCCAGAAGTTTGCTAAAGGCGAGATATTATACTGTATGGTCAAGAACATAAACTTTTAATTAGGATGTTTTTACACTATTTCCTAAGTTATTATGGCTTGATTTTGACTTACACAGTAAGCCCTGTTAATATGGTCACCTACAGACCAGAAAAAAAAGGCGTAAAAATGGGGTGCCAAATTATTGCGGTGGCCATAAGGCAGGGTTATGGAAGGGTAATTGAAACTTGCTCATGTTAAAAATGAAAGGCTAAAAGTTTTTTTAAAAGTATTTTAAAACATTTTCGACACTGGTCATCTTCAGTAATAAAACGTGCTCAGTTTTCAAATTTTATCTTCATTAATAGGTGGCTTTTAAAGTACAGTTTCTTTTTGTCTCTCTCTTTATGAATACTGCTTACCCCTTAACCCACTCTTTTATATTTGTTTTAACGACAGAAACCAAATGACGAACAAAGAACAGTTCGGGAAAACCCAGAAAAACAAAAGGTTTGTTGAACACTTGCATAACATTTCACCATGATGTTAAATCTAGGACGTTTTCTAAAAAGTGTAGTTTAGTTGGTTAATAGACCTTTTGCAGCAAGGTTTACATGGTGCAAATATTGATATTCTAGTGGGCAAAGGAATGTCACAGACTCCACTTGGAAATGTAAAACAAAGAAAATTCATGTGTTTCTAGTTAATTGTGCCGTGCCTTCAAGTCTGTGAGATTCCTTTGCCCACCAGAATATCATTATTTGTACCATGTTATCACTTGCTGCAAAAGGCCTATTGGTGATTTGGGGATTGAATTTAATGTACTTAACCCTGTGAGCTCATCTAGATTATTGGTGATGAGAATATTGGAATTGATCAAAGAAGATGGGAATCACTTGTAAGTATTTTCTGCTGATTATACAAAATGTATAGGCCCTACGAACTTTTTGAATTTATGGACGAGACCTCAAGATTACCTTAAAGCTGTCACTTGATATCAAGAAAATTGAATTGATTAAAGAAATTGAAAGAACTCTCCAAATGGTTATAAAGAGATATTAGGGATAGTGTAAGGAGAGTTGAGAACTTGATCAAATTTAGTCACTTTTTATCTACTGCAAATCAGTGTAACCTTGTGCGAAATTCTTAATTTGCCCGAAGGTTATGAAAAGAAAAGAAAGATAGTACTTAGAGGACTAACGACTTCATCAAGAGTCGCTTACATTGTTTTTGCACAGTACTTTTGAACCATTAAGAATGAAAAGCAAAACATACCTGAAAAGTATGGTTCCTAGTTGGGAGAATTTACTATTGCAGTATTTATAGTCGAGTTTGGTACTCGGAGA
>JAOBRD020420970.1:0-18915 GCA_027575215.2 Hydrozoanthus sils | reverse complement strand
GCAGGTTAGTTTGTCTATTTAATGGAATTGAAGATTTCCCAGCGTTGAGTATTATGGGCATTTTAAATGTTGCACACACAACAACACTCGTCGATCGGCTAGATTTTGCCTAACAAAAGAGCAGTCCCTTTTCCTGTTAACGCCCTAGATATATATGTGTGGTTACACAAAGTGATGAATAAGATGAAAAGGTGAAATGGATACCTTTGAAAGCCTGGGTACTAATTAAAACAAGAAAAATGAACAGTTGACAGGTTTACCAGAAAAATATATTGCAGTTAATTAAAAAAATAAATTTTCAATGTTCTCCATTAATGTGGGACAAAATCTTTTTTCCTTAATAATTGGGCTCAGAGTTTTAGTAATATAGCTCAAGTGATGACAAATGATACTGCTATAACCATTCTAGGATACTTTTCAAAGAACACTGAAACGTAATTCAAATCATCTTGCCAGCCAGCTTTTGAGATATAGCACGCATTGTTTAATTAATGGCTTACGGTTTTAAATTCTCCCCATCCACTTCATCTTCAGCACCTGAATCTGATCCAAGGGACTGGTTTGAGGTTGATCTGTTTAACCCACCATTCTCTACAAAAATTAATAAAAAGATTGAGATCACTAAAAAAGCATGGTACCGATGTTAAGCAAATAACTTAACTCGAGTGAAATTTTGGAACTCAATATCATTTTCAACCATTGGAACATATTTTAATTAGAAAGGGATTATTTAATATAAATATGTCGAGAAAAACAACAATGTTTCATTATCATAAAATTCAATAACATGTTTAAAACAAGATCGAACTAACTATAGTATTTATTTAATAGACCAGAGTAACTGTTGGTGCTTCCTTTACAACTACCTGGGCTTTAATTAAATCATAGAAAAATCATGATTCAGATTTGCAAATATAAGTAATTTATTAGCCAACATCTCTATCTTCTAGCCCAGGCATGCGTGTCCTATCAATCAGAGAGACACAACACAAATAGACATCAGGCTGAGGGTCTTTATCATAAGAAGCTTTTGAATGCTAAGACTTTGATCACTAACTCTCCACTGGAGTAAATTCAGTTTGACCATTAAGTGATCAACTACTTTAATATAAAATCAACTTATAATTGATTAGAGTAATTAATTTATATATCGCACTAGTCTAAGTTTGAACACATTAGTAGCATTTAAAATCAAGTAATATCTTGAAACTCGATTACATAAAACAAAAGAACAATTTAAGTAGAACTTTGTTTTAAAGAAGCTATAAAATCAAGCTGTGATCCAACTGTTCCACAAGATACTAATTTTGTTTACTAAAACTTAGGACTCACCTGAAATGTCAAGTCTTGCATGCGATGAAGCTGAACCTAAGTGATGAACTTCATCACATTTCAAACATAGAAGCAACGGTGATTCTTTATTGCTTTCTTGACAGTATTCATGGTGACAAACCTAAAAAACAACCACATTAAGCTTCCATCTCATAATATGTTTTTCCTAAACATAGAGTGTGCACTACCATTAGCCTATATGATGATTTGGTTGAATATCTTCAAATTAAGCTTTTAAAGAACTGAGAGCTTTTAAGAAATGGGTTATCAATTTCAACTTTTCTTTGACCCAAATTGTCACTTTAGGCACACCGAGCCCCCAAATTAAATAAACTTTCCTACATTTTGTGCTAGACTTATACACTTCCTCACAGTTGAATGGGTTTACAACTTTTACTGGCATGTCTGTTCTGAAACAGCTACTGATTGGCCTGTTAATTTTCTTTTTGTTTTTTCTTTATCTACCTCGAACCCACTACAATACCTCCAAACTAGGTCAAAAGTGAAAAGCTGAAACACACAAGCTGTATATACAGTTAAAGACTTATACTGGTAGCAAGAAAGGAGATAGTTTGCCTTGTACTGAGTACTGGAAACTTGGGTGTGTTATATATAAATTATACATGATTATTTCTGTGTCGGGTTACAGCACATGCTTGTTAACAGTGACTGCCTGGCATTGACAGGTCTTCCAAACAATTTAACACATTTGCTCTACAATATAATCAGTCTTAATTTGGAAAAACTGGTAGCCTTTTTTATGCAGTGAGCCAAAAACTGAAGAAGGTGAAGAACTAAGAACCTTTTACGTGTAAGTTGAGCTGAGATGAAAACATAGGGTCAAGAGTAAGCCCACCCTTGCCTCTTCCTGATTCAACTTAATCTTGCCAGATAATTAATAAGTAGCAAGCAAAGCTACTTAGATTGATTGTTTAGGTCATGAAACAGCATTATATAAAACTTTGTTTCATAAACTGGCACCCTCGCTTCAAGGAACCGTACATACATTGAAGTTAAAAAAAAGTACAATTATGTAACGATAACTGAAGTTTCAGCAACAAAAATCTGAATACATAATTGTTACAGTCAAACGTGCAGTTGGGTACAGTTTGCAAATGATATTCACGCTTTTAAGACTAAGGGGAGCTGAGCAAAATGATACTCTATGACAACTGATCTTTCAGGAAAAATGTGTCAAATAGCCTATAGGCAATGAAAAAATATCTCAAAACGCAAAACCAAATGTGCATGAACTAAGCACTAGCCACACCGATGCGCGCAGACCTTGGAGTAATCCTGAAACTGTTAACAGGGAAATACTGAAGCTACGAATGCTTGTATATTTCGGAGCTGAAAGTTTTTACTTAAGCGTGGTTGATCACAAAGGGTTGCTTGCGGAACAAATTAAATTAAAAGTTACGAGGTTAAAAGTCTTACAGCAGCCAAGGGAATATTATTACAATCATGTTCTTTGTCGCAGTCAAGTGTTTCTCCTTAATTAATCGCCTTGGAAACAGCAATTTCGTCAGACTGTGGCAAAAAATTTGCTTTGGTGATCATAAAGTAGATCGCTGAAACAAGGGTGATGCACACCAAAACTAAATCAGACTTCCCAGTAATATTAACAAAAGAAACAAACTTTCTTATAACTCTAAATATCATAATACTAAATAATCTCCCAAAAGGTGCTAACCTTTACTGCAACGTTCTTCCGAGTTCGAGCTCCCGAGACACAAAGTCTTCCCTGACAGTAGCGGTTTCCATTTTCGTCTGAGAAAGTAAGATACAAATTGGTTGCCGCTGTTTGAAATGACATGTTAACAACATGTTGGATGTAGATTCGGGAAGAACTGTCCCGAAGCAATTCAAAAATAAGTATAAAGAAACGATCGAGTAGCGCAGTGAAGAGTATTGTTACGACAATACTGAAAGCGTAACCGAGTTGGTGAACTAGAAGAAAATGTTCATGTAGCTTGAAGCCAATACAATAATTACACACGTTTTAAAATACTCACAACATATATTTTCTTTTCACTAAGGGACAACATAACCGCAGTGCAAACAATAAAACATAACCCCGATGCATATCCAATACTGGCAATAAAGAAAGACCGTTGAAAATTGAGACTAAAACACAGGCCGCGATTTACTTTTAACGCTTGTTATTTTTACCCAGTGAATCACGGCTCAAGTGGTGTTTTGCACAGAAAATTTCCGTGTCATTTATTCCTTTGTGAAGCGCCAATACAACTCAAGAATTATTCGTATTGCTTTCTCACATCCGCTTACACTTTTTGCCAATTACATTTGTGTTTGTTCGAAAAAACGTGCTCGTCTCGCGAGTACGAGCGGAGTCTGTCGGTTGTCACCATGTATAATTGCTTTGACAACGTGCATAAAATGTGCCCGTCCATTTTCATTAGTTATTTGCAATTCACAACGCTCTACAAACTACGAAATCCGATAAGTTTTCTATTATGACCTGGTCTTGAACTAAACAAACAAACTCGACACAAGACAATGAAAAACCTTACCTCTTTCCACATGTTGGTATTCAACCCGACCTGTAAAATTGAAAAAGAAAACACAAATCAACCCTTCCAGCTAACCCTGCTAATTCACGCTTGTGCAACTTCTGAATAAAACCACACTCGAACAGGTCGCTTCCTTGCGATGCTCTGGCACAACTTCTTTTATCGTGACCGGTTAACCGGCTTGTTTAAAACGTGAGACCAATTCAACCACACAGAAATAATATTTCTAGCCGTTATTACACTAAAGTGACAAATCAATTTGTAATAAATTGCCTTAATTCTTTGCGAAGTAACTCAAACTTCAACTGCAATGATTACAAGAAATAGTTCATTAGCAATTTATAGTGTTGACGGGTTGATCCCGAAGCAAATTCTCACCAAACTCGGGCATTGCTCTAGAAGACAGCTCTCACTCGCGTCTTTGGCCGTATCATTCCAAGTCTATCATGGCAGAGAAGGCAATATCCTTCTGTATCAACACGATGACACAAAATCCTTCCCTGTTCAGCAGTAATTACCATCGCATATTTAACATCGAAGAAGATGCTTGAGCCATAATTTGATAAACAGAATCGGGCAGCTATCCCAAAACTAAATGAACTCGAGATTACGATAGTTTTTCAAACTCCGGCACGAAACATCTGTTAATCTGCGAGCTTCTGGTTTACACTTGAGGCATTTAGTTTGTCTTTGATATTTCCTATTTTCTGAAGATTCCACCATCCAGAATTTGCGACCCAAAGGACCGAGATGAAACCTTACCAGTGACGTCACCGCTAACACAAATCGAACAATTGGAACCTTGAATTTTGATAAGGAACCAATCATGATTCAAGGTCACTTTATTGTTCAGAAGCAGCCGGTGCAAAGAGCTGAACTGCTGCTATATCGAAAAGAACCACGGGACAACCATGCAGTCAAAGACAAACAATAATGAGCCCGGGGTACAGCCAGAATAAACACATAACGTTCATAGTTCACTGGTGGTCCGAAAAAATAAACTGCAAGTCTTACCGTGGACATTTATAAATATTGTCAGTTGTTAAAACCTTATCGAAAATGATTCTTACTTGTAGGGCCTACTGACTAATTAACGGCAATACCCAAAAGTTATCGTAATAAAACTGTTATTCCCTGGACCTATTTAAGAACGAGAGCATAGTCAAGCATGCGTGAAATCCTCATGCGGTTTTCTCTTGATGCACTAATGAATTCCATTTAATAAAGAAACAGTGCAAACGGAAACTGCAACATGATCGAAATGGGTTCAACTATACTGTAGAAACAAACAATAAGTTTTTCGTGAGTAATGACAACTTCGAAGTTAATATTGTTTTGGTGTTTTGACATACTTGATTGGGTCGTTTGCTTAGTTTGATCGTATTGTTGCGTCACAAAGCCTCTATCAGTTGATGGCTGTCGATAAAACGGCTGAATGAGCACATCATAGGACAATGAGACACAACGTGAGCTTTCGCGCTCCTTGCCACAATCAATCCTTTCATATAAAACAAAAACCTACGGGGCTAGATGGCCTGTGGTTACTGGTTAAAAGGGAGTCATTCAACTACATGTTTTGTGATTGTGTTTCCTTGCTTTTTACTTAACTCATTTGCAAAATTTTTAAAGAACCTTGTATCGTTTACATGAATTTGTTCTTGTATTGATTTGAAAATTTTGAAATAGTTTCTTGTAAGCTTGTTTTAATTTTGTGCACAATACTGACAAAATACGGCGACAAAAATCTGGAGGTGAACGAGTAATTTGTGATTTTAAAAGCGATGTCAACGATACCATGTTTGTTCGTGGGACAGGTTCTTGTAAAGATAAGAGACCTGCGCAGAAAAGTCATTGGTTGCACCGATTTGATCAAAATAGCAACTTATAGAAGGCTATTTTTAAACTGGTATGGCTATTTTTAGACACATATGCCAGTAATGCAGAGAATCTTCACAACTCACTATTCTCAGCTAGAGCTTGCAGGTGAACTTGGTCGAGTCCATACTTTTGTTTTATAAATCTACGTAGCACAAAAAGGCACAAACGCATCAGCACAACCGTTTGGAACTTCAGTATCAAAAATCGCGAGGGTCTCTGTGGATGACTCTTCAGAAGTTAGTGTAGGCACTCCATTTTTGCTAAGTTCATACAATTTAAAGGTAATATAACAAAATAAAAAACAGTCCGTTTAGTTAAGAACAACCTTTTGCTAGCATTTAAAAGCTAAACTAAGAAAACGAAAATTTATTCAGTTGGCTTTTTGAGCCAGCTATCAAACTAAACACATTTTTAAAATGAGCCGTAGGAAGTTTTTTAAGCCTGCTGCCGTCTTCGTCGGAGAAAATTAAAAAGAACCAAAAAGTAGGAGCTTTATTTAGAAGTTCTAGCACATTCCGAAATAGAAATGATCAGTTGAAATAAAAACTGGTTAAGATGTATTAAAACCTTTTACTTAATAATTACTGCTTGCGAGATTCATCGTGTTTAATAAAGCCAAGCAAGTGCCCCGTTGGGCTTTGGAAAAGTTTCTTTCTCGAACCAAGTTTTGCGGACCAATAAAGAAATCTTGCAAAAGAAATACGCCAGGAAATCGTAAGCTACCTCTTTTCTTCCTTTATTACACTTCGTTTGCTAACATTAACTTTTACTAAAACCAGGCTCTATATCTTTATATTATCCCACACTACAGTTTTGCTCCGACGAAGAGCCATTACGTTCAAAACGTCACAATTTAAAACTTCCTTCGGCGAAGATGAAACTATCAACTTTTTGATCAGTAGTTTATCCAAATTTAGCTCTTTTAATTACTCGTCAACGCACTGAACAGCTTCTAAAACTATAAATGATAGTTTAGCATAAACACATTAACTTTATTTCTAAAAGCTTGTAACCATGTTCTTACAAAATGTGCGAATGTCAAACAACACTAACGACTTTAACTAAGCTAAAGATTAATACATGAGCACTATAGATGTGAAAACCTTATTTACAAATGAATGAACAAAGTGGCCATAAACGACTTACTTATAAATGAAATCAAAATGTTGTCCCAGTTTAAATTCAGAGTTTTTATAGCAAGAGCCGTGACGTTTTTCAACTGTAGTGTTTCGTGCATTGTGCAATACGTAATGCTTGCAAAAATTCTGTTGCCGGTTTTCTCATTTAGAATTTTCAAACTTTTTGGTACCCGCGTGATATGCACCTCAGATTTTGCGGTTGTTCGGTTTTGAATTGTTCCATACGAGCAAAAACAGGACAGCTCCATAGAGTGTGTGCGCTTCTTCGAGTTTAGTCAGTTTAGTTTAGTGGTAACGAGGTAAAATATTCGAGAAATATTTGAATGCTAAACATTAATGGTGTTTTATTTACCTCTTACTGTTAATTTGCAGTTAATAAACTTTAAACAGCGTCGGGAGTAAGTTTCATTTACGTGTCAGGCTATGGGGACAGTTAAGTGTGACAGATGCACACGAGTGAGAATTTAATAGGTCATGAAGCGAGACCTAAGCTACCTCAACAATTCAAACGAATTTTAAAAAAACCATCGCTTTATTATAAACAAACCACCTTCTCTGATCGTGAGTCGAAGGCAGAGCTATTGCGTGGTCTGACGAGAGGTTTCTTCCTTCTTACATTACAAATTGGTACTCATGATCCTGGCCTGAGTCATGCCAAACTGTTTACACGTAGTTTCCGTCTCGTGTTACATCACGTAGCTGGTCATTATTAGAGTATCATATACGAGTCACACGCTAAGTCCGGAACAGGTTGGGTACTCCATCCGGTATATAGATCAGTTGCCTGGTTTTTGTGGGATGAAAGTTCCGAAAGGAAAGGGCCAGAACCATGTTCAGCAACACCAGCGGAAATGAACACTTCTGGTTGTCAAAACAATTCGTTGCGCAATAGCCTCACGAGAGCTACCGTGTCGAAACAGTGGGAGATGAATAAAAGGCATACGGCCTATTTTGACTACCTATTGCTTTTTCTTAGCGTATTTTGAACTTTTGGTGGGTGATCTGCGAGGCTGAAAGTAAGCAGACTGTTATAAAAGTTTTAACTGAGTAAATAACATTGACTTATCGGATAGGTGATCTCAGCGAAATGAATCGGTTATGTCGCTAACACCGCCAAAGTTATCAAAAACTACATTTGACAATAATGTCAATATCAATACACTTTTTTCTTGTTTCAACTCAGTGAAACTAAGTCAAAAAACCTTCCATCCATAAAAAATTAGTTCTTAGTTGCATTGGAACTGCCTTAATAACATTGATGTTGCCGTCGTGATGAAGATATATGCAAGATAAAACTGTGACGTATCGGATAAATAAACCGAACATTGATATCAGAGAAATGAAAATAATTTGAAAAAAACACCCAGCCAAGGCCTGGAAAAACAGTCTAGAACGTTGACCGACTATATTTCTGTTTTAGACCCTTTCTTGTAAAGCTGACTAATTTAATACTCCAAAGAGTAAACATGAGATTGGTTTAACTGAAAATATTTAACTCTGAATAAATGAGGATAAAGAAGCCAGGTTTGATATGTGCAGTGATCAGAAACTGCCGCCGTATTGATATCTTTCACTGGATATAACTAAAGAGTGTCGATTGGATCGACGCATTGACGTCATTGGTACATGTATCTCTTTATGTTAGTCTAACATCACAGATTGTATGTACAAAGTTCTAACCTGGAAAAAAAATTCTTTTTAAAGAATGGTAAGCACGAATTACATTGATTTGGCGTGCAACTATTGCAATTAATGTGTGACAAACTGGTAACGAAGTTTTAAAATGAGCTGTTTTATACCACTAATCAGTATATATAAGAGACGAATAATTATTTACGTTGAAAACAAGAATACTTGGCCGACTTACCATGAGAATCAAGTTTAGCATCTCTTGATCTGGGTTTATGATTCCTAAAAAGACAGCTGTCGACACTGAATTCCTGCGCGTTCAACGGCCGCTCAACGGCAATCATTGTTAAACACACTAACAGCTGATCAACGACTGGCCATCAACTGATGTCGTACAAAACGCTTCAACTTTGAGCAAACAACTTATGATGAAGCTTCCTAAACACCGTCACAGACTGCCAAGCACAATGGGAAGCCTCTTTGCCTTCTAGATTGTTATCGGGCCCTCGAGAACAAATCTTTATAAAGAAAGTTCAAGCAGGGCGTTAAGGGTCAGGGGCAATCATACCAGATGGAGACATCTATTGTTCTGCCTCAATTAAGCAAGTTCTTAACATTTTCAACTATTGAATGCGCAGCCATTAAAATCTTCAAATATATACACATATATCTTTAAAGACACGATCCATTCTAATTATTTCATTTACGAATAAGTTGTTTTCATCGGATGGAACATTTTGCAAAAACTATGCGAAACCGTACTAATAGGTGCCACATAAATACGATTAACTTATTAAATGAAATATTTTTTTTAATTGAATCAACTGAATGCCTTATTGTCAAGCCCCGCATGCGTTATTCTGTGATATCTTTTCCGTCCCACGCGTGTAGCACCGGATAAGGTGTAACAAACTGCATCAATGAACAACAATTTGGATATCATTGTGAGCGGGGGTTGTTAGTCATTAGCTTTTTAAGCGG
Source organism: Hydrozoanthus sils (assembly GCA_027575215.2). NCBI lineage: Eukaryota > Metazoa > Cnidaria > Anthozoa > Zoantharia > Hydrozoanthidae > Hydrozoanthus > Hydrozoanthus sils. Next base: position 9,422 of record JAOBRD020420970.1, on the reverse strand, counting down.
CCGACAACTTTACATGCAAAACTAAAGAATTGTAGAAGAAAAGTAGTTTTATAACCCGGGCGGATGTAGTGGTGTATATTTAAAATATCAGCAAATTTTAAACTGACCATTTCTAAAAAGAAAGCCGCGCGCTCTACATTTTATCACAATGCAATGCGAACTTTACATCGCTAAAAGGAACTAGGGGAAGGTAACAGTTGGTGAAACTCTTCCTTGCCGCACAACACCGTGTGTGTCAAGTTTGAGGTTTACACTATGCTCACTATTCTATAAACTGCATGATCATTGTAAAGCGCCTTTGAGCATGTACATGGAAAGGGCGCTATATAACTGCATCACTTTACTTTCTTTTACTATACTTTACGTTTTTTGTGGGCGTTTTTAGACGTTTTTGTGCTACAAATTATTGGTAAATGTTACTGGCCGTAATCTTTTGCATAATCCTGGATTTCGAAAAATACTGAAATGAGGATGACTATAACGCACTATACCGCAGTTATTCTGATTTTTAGATGGCGAATAACTAACAACCGGATCAACAGCTGGTAAAAGGGCTGCTCATGCTTATATGTATTACATCAGTAGAAATCGAAATACACTAAATGCTGCGATAATTGGCTGTTCGAGTTCTTGATCAAATGATGAAAACATTTTGAAATGGATAAAAAAACCGTGACGCTTATCATTCACATGGGGCCTGAGTTAACCTCCATTGAAAGAGCCAGAAGGAGAGGGTAGCAGTCAAATTATGTAACTGAACGGAGACCACGATGAGAGGAAAGATTCATACAACTAGTTCTAATTAACAATTAGAAAACGAGCTCGCAGTTTCTATCGGCTGATAGAATGACGAGGGTGAAGCCCGAGTCGTTCTATCAATAGCCGATAGAAATTAAGAGCGAGTATTTTGATTGTTTTAGTATAAATCCCTTTGAGAATAAACAACAGAACCACAATAACTTGTAATAATAAAGTTCTAATTTCTTCAAACAGTTAATGTTGATACAAGCAGTTTTCGCGTGTAGATGTGCTCGCGCGGCCGCGGCAATCTGTCGAGTGATTTGTGTTTTTAAAACTGTTGCTTCCAACATGTCCAGCCGATAGAAATTAAGAGCGAGTATTCTAATTGTTTTAGTTGAAATCTGCAGAGAATAGGTAACATAATCACAACAATTCGTAATAAACAATTTTTATTTCTTAAAACAATTTGGTGTAAACAGCTTTCGCGTACAGATCCTTTCGGAAGCCTGTCGGAGTGAAATGTGTCGAGTTGATTCTTCAAATACATTCAGCCGATAGAAATTAAGGGCGAGTATTCTAATTGCCTTAGTTGAAATCTCTTGAGAATAAATAACCGAACCACAATAAATCGTGACAAAGTTATAAAATTGATTTTTCTCCAAACAGCTTTCGCATGTGCAGATCTGCTCGGTAGTCTTTCGAGTGAAATATTGATGCTTCGAGACAAACATATTGTTTTTTTTCTCGCCTTCGAAATTTTTGTACCATATTTCATTGCTGCCTTTGTTTTGTCTGGAACTGTTTTGTCAATTAGAAGAATTAGAAGCTTCAAGTCGTCTTCAGAAAGAACTGAAAATCCAGAAGTGCACATGTAGTCGCCATGTTAGATTTCCCTACTCATTATCTATCATCTGATTGATAGCGAGTAGGGAACCAATCAGATTGCAGTATTCGTGATAGATAGTGACTTGATTTATTAGTGACTAATTAGTGACTAATTCTTGTGAGACCAGTGCAAGTTCATTTTAAAAGCGCTTTAAAATCTTTTCACTCCCTAAGGCTAAAGTGCTAATGAAGGAGTTTGTAAAATTTTATATCTTTAGTCCATAACCGATTTGAGTGATATGAGTAGTTTGGAAAGGTTTCTAAATTAATCTTTCAGATTTTTCGGTGAATAATCGAATTTACTATTTCTAGTAGTAACTAGCTTCTTTTGTCGGTTACTGTAAGTATAATTTAGGTATTGACAAATGTGAGAGGGGTTTAGCCGGTTAACATATGGGAATAAAAGCTAAGAGGTACAACGTTTTAATAATTTATAAAGTAACTCCTTGTACTGTGCAAGGTTTCTGAAATACCCGGCACATGGGGCTTGCGCCGAAAAGAAACGCTAGGCCTTGTAACGTTATCTGTACGCATTCCTAATTGATACAGCAATAAGAATTCGCCTGATCGTTTATCAACAGCCACTGTATACATTTTTTTAAACTTTTTATAGATAGTCAGCATCAAGACCTAAATCCACTACAGGAACAGCTTTTGGCAAGATACTCATTTATAAGTAAAGTTGACTGGAACACTTCGGTGGTGTCTTGCTAACGGAACTATCAGTTCCTGTTTTCACGACAACTGATAAACAGAAGCAGTCTTTATGCACAGTGTTTACTGAAGAAGAAGACAATACGGATGAGTTTCACAAGTCGCTTATTCATGCAGTCGATAAAAATCTACAACTGCGGTGAGCAACAGATGAACTAGTGTTCTATGTCACGCAACTTGTAACACATTACGGATCAATAAACAGCTTCTAAGATCCCTTCTCGTCACAAAGGAATTGGTCGTGACAAATTGTAGCTATTTCGCTTGCTGGCCGATTATATTTCTGATTAACTGTTACTTATTTTCCAGGTCAATTCTCACCCTTTCTATAGTAAAATTGTTAAAGGGCGTCGAAAAATAACGTGTTGCTTGAAAGCCTTCGATAAAGGCCTCAGTGCACGCCAGCTATAAGTGGCAAATAACAGGGAAGTTCCCAGTTTCGTATTTCTATTTTTCTTCAGAAAAGAAATAAAAGAACTGTGTGCCAAGCCTGTTAGTGTTCATCAATAAAATAGTCTAAAGTTTATAAACTGAAAAACATCCGAAATAACTTGGCTATCTGAGCCCTGCCAATGGTAGCTTTGAGATCAAATGATAATGATAACTATAAAAGTACTAATAATCGTTAACTTATTTGTATAATACTGTTCACGGCCCTTTGACATTTGAAGAAGCATGTGTGCGTATGCATAGTGTTAAACCACACTATGATGCGTAAAGCTAAATTAATGTTTTAAGAAAGCGGGGAAAAAAGGCACACGACACATATAGTGAACAAGGGAAGGGCTTGGGGGGGGGGGGTACGGAACTACTGAAAACTTCATTTACGTATTTAACAAATGAATTCGGCAAATATTGATTCTGACATGCGTCTCGTGATCGGAATACGAAAAAGATGAAACGTGGATTTATCACACAGACTCATCTTAATTATGATCAAAGTCTTTTCCCATTTACATCAATCGTCTGCCACTAAATACTAAATACTAATGATTTTGGATTTACAACCATTGTGGTTCAATTATAGACAAAAGTTTGTACTTCACACAGTGTATAACAAGGAAAGTAAACCAGCAAGTTGATCATGCAACACTGGGCGAAGCGCGAATTTTAATTTAATTCAATTTAATTTTAAAAGGTGGTATGGGTGCCTAGAAACTACTTAAAATAGTAGCTTTGTGTGTGGTGGAAGGGGACTATCAAAACTTTATTTTCTCCAGAAGCAAAAGATGGGAGACTGGGTATGGCTTGGTTGTATAACAGTCCATCACGTGACCATTCCCGCCATAATTTAGTTTAATTCCTGAATGGCAGTTTTGCAGGCAAATCTTTCAAACTTTTGGTATTTTTGGCCATTTGCTTAGGTGCCCGAGCTCATCATTAAGGGCTAAGAAGACTTAGACCTTGCCAATATCGAAGAACTGATTGTCGGCACTATAAATATAACAAATTTGTTGGCACGTCCAATCGATCTGCCGACAGTATGCCGCTCATGGACAAGGGGCCTTTTTAGCAAATGTGCCTTGTCTCCCCAGCTGTACTCTGCATTTTAAAAAGTTTGACCAAAAGTACCAAAAGACATCTAGGTGCTTTTTGATGCAGAAAGTTAGCATGGTGCGCAACTTACATAAAAATATAAAAACTTTGAAAAGGGCGAAACGCTGTGCAAAAGTCAGTGAATTTCCCAGAATGCTACTCGGCAGATTTGTTACGAACAACGGCGTATTTCTAAAATATTGAAGAGTTGCTTTGTAAAACTTTGTTTGTTGAAGGAAGATCAAAAGGAGCAAAATACTCTCTGGGAGCTGGATTTAGAGGTAAATTTTTGTGTTTTGTCTTTTTAAATTTTTTGGCCCAATCAACATTTGGGGAGGTTTTAGTACCAAAATTGTTGCTATTGACCAAAGTTTGGCCATTTGTCTTCTTCTCTGTTTTTCTATATGTCACAAATAGTTTAGAGTAGATACTTGTGAAATAAAGCAAAATGGTGACCCTAGGATTTTTTTCTTGGCGCTATTCAAATTTTAAACTTTTTTAAGCTATACATATGTTTCAGGGGAACAATCCTCTCACCCTGAACTTTTGAAACAACAACTTATCCTGGGTTTGAAAATTGTGGCAAATGTAGCAGCCATGCAATGAACTAGAATTAATGGTTATTTTTGTGTGGATTTTATGTAGCATGCAAATCTCTTTTAATGCTCGAAGCAAAAATCTTGCTTTTTTCCAGAATTTCAAAACTTGAAACATTTTTTGATCAGCAAGTAAGTCGAGTTTTTTCATGATTATAGTTCATTGCATAGATCAATGTATAGATAACCTGCAAAATTACTTTCTGGTCAGCAATTTAATGTAACAGCTCAATTACTGCTCCCGTAGAGGCACTTTTTTAGCCATTTTACAAAAACTAGTTCTGTTACCATGGCAACAGTAGACCCAAACATTATTGTGTTGGTAATGTTTTGTACCAAGGTAGTTGGAATATCGTATAAATTTCTTCAAAAGTTAGCTTTAGGCTAAAATTGTACATATCACCTTAACCGGCCGCCTCCCCTCTGATCCCGAACCCAATCCGTACTCCACCCGCGCCCCTGTCGGTACTCTGGGGTTTTTTTTGGTGTCAAAGGCTTAAACTATACTGCGAGGTAATGCATGGACGCACTTGTGAGAACCTAATCGCGATTGTTTTTCCGGCTGATTCCTCTCATTGGATTTTTAAAAAAAGATGACACTCCTTTCTTTCTCTTTTCGCAAATAGAAAGAACTGGAACTTTTTTGTTCACTTTTTTATTGTTTTTGTCATATGAGGCAGTTTAACAAGACGCTGGAACGTTTCTTACGTGCCAGGGTTGCGGGGTCTTTTTTCTATATTTGAGTATTAAATTATTTGAGTATAAAATTTAAGTGAACACAACAGAACTAAATAGATTTTGCTAATTTATTATTCAAATACGTTTCTGAAGAAGATTGTTGTCGAGTTTGTACTAAGCGCTTATTCTATATTAAGATTTCCCTATAAGTTCGTGAATTAATAAACCTCTGGGGGCCTTGATAAAGGTGTTATGGAATTATTCAATATTGATATTATGGTCACAACAATAGCGTTCACTATGTATTACTTAAAATAGAAACTTTTACCACAAAGTTACTCAGACATGCAATCAGAGGCATGTCTTACGAGGCATAGCAATCTTGTAAATATAAGAATTGATTTTCTTTTTAAATTTTGAATATTAAGGTCGGTTCAAATATTGCATTAGCTGCCTCTCGATTTTACGATAGCTGGTTTGTTTGTTTGATTCGTGACCTCGTTAGTGCTCAGAGCTATTGTATGAAACAGAATGGCGCCGTGGACTGAACAAGGAAAAAACAGACCTGGCGTTCTCGTTTGGCTGCAGTCATTTCCAGAAAAAACAAATATTTATGTTTATTTCGGTCTCCTCCATTAATATGTTATATCTTAAAGGTGCACTTGTATAACAAGTGCCCACCCGCGTGATTATCCTTAACGCGTCAAGTCACAAAAAACACCACTCCAATATCTGTGTGAATAGGGGGCTCAGACTGTCGCTCACCTATTTAAATCGCTTTAAAAACCTCAGTAGCCGCAAGAATCACTAACAGTGACGTAAAATAACAATCATTAGTTTGGTTTATCTGAGTTTATGATTGGAAAATGATACACACAAAAAACTGTAATAATATCTGCCTTCGTTACGAGTTCTTTGTGTGGAAGGCTATTGTTTCTACCGCGAAAACAACATAATTGCGGCAAATGACGTCAGGGTTTATTCAATTAAAGTAGTCCCATTGCTATCAAAACATTATAGACTGTGAATGAAGTCGAACGGGCCAAATAGCCACTGGCAATTGCGTAAATCTGCAAACGATTTCAAAATAAATTTGCTTTAACTGTTGATCTATTAAATATCCAAGTGAGTGGGTTCACCAGATCTCTTACGTGCTAGACTCCGCTGTCATTTGATTGAGTTTGTTTGTAGCCATGTGAAAATAATCTGCAAATTTGGATGAAAAATAATCAGATAATACTTGAGAGATTCAAAACTTTGACAATTTTTTGAAGGGTTATTGGTCGTTGCGTCCATAGGCGTCGGATATATGGAGAATTATATTACATTCGCTCTTGTTTATTTTTGAAGCAACGACATTTAAGTAGCCCCGCAAAATGGGATGACGCTTGTTTAGCTCAATTATTGTTTAATACATTTTGAAAACAATCAATATTCGGATACTTTCTATTCTCTAACACAAAAATATTCAGTTCTGACTTTACTGCTGTGCATTTTATTTGACTCAAACTCAAAGAACGAATAATGTGCAGCGCTTGCTAAAAGTAAAACATCGCGTATGGAATTTCCTTGAGAGTTTTTAAAGAAAGCGCCAAACAGCCCTCGATATAGTGTTCTAAATCTGTGCTTTCGTAAACGTTAAAATTGATTGTAAGTAGTTTTATTTATATCTTAATAGCTCTGAAGCCGGCTGGATGCGGCTTTTATACACTATAACTATAAGAGGTGGGTGGCTACTTCAGATGTGACATTCCAGTGAAGAGGTTCAAGGTTCTTGTCATTTGAATGGCTCTTTTCCAAAATTAAACCAAACAAAAACTAGGGGGTAAAAAGCTGACAAAACAGGGCGTAAATCTGAAAAACACTGAAATGTTGAAAAATAGGTTATCCACAGTTTTTCGTGCCATTTGCTTTGCTTTCGAACTCAACAAAATAGAACTGATAGTTGGTCGAGGGAGCCAAAGTTCATCGCGGTACCGCTTCCAGCTGAGCCAATATAAAAACACAACAACTACATACAAATTGCCTAACAAGGGGAAAGTTTTGATCACTTCCTTTAGACAAATTTTAAATGAGATTAAGCCATAGTTTGCCGAAAAACATAGCCAGGTACCTATAATTCATTAGAACTTTGACAGAAATTATAGAACATATAGTTAGAATTTCAGATTCTTAGCATTCTGCCTTTCAGAGCATCTGCAAAACTGTCTGACTAGAGCCGCCAAGACGTTATAATTCAAGTGCTTTACAAACCTCGTTCTTAACAACGCGTATTAAAGCTCCACAGAAAATTTAAATTTTAAATACCTTAATGTTAGAGATAACAATTAGACTGGCAGTTAGATTCGGCCAAAAAAATGGCTCTCATTTTAGTTTTAAAAATGGAAAATTTAATTGCAAGAGATCTGAACACGTACGATTACTTAAAAAGGTTCAGTGCCAATGATAAACCATGATGAACACGACGAAACCGAAATCTGGTGGTTTGTGGCTGTCACCTTGTGTCACTAAAATGAAGTTGTGACAAAATCGAAAGTATGCATAAAAAGCAGAACTGACTGAAATATCACTAGTAGTTCGTATTACCTTTTCTACTAACCTAAACAGAACCATATCCCGTTTTATATATTCTCAGCTAAACAAATAAGAAATGATAACCTTAAGGAATAAAGGAAAAGATCAAAATATTGGCAACGTTGTTAAAATGGAAACTGACTATTGCTGATACACGCATCTTGTGCAACTTTCATTCTTCACTGCGACGTCAAAGCGATGAATAAAAAATTAAAAGCGCACACTTTAAAGTTATGTAAGCAAGAAGAAAGGCAAAGAAATCATAAGTTTCGCTCATATATATAGCAGACAAAACATATATATTTAAACGAACAGTACCTTTGTAGCTTTTGTAGCGCCCTTTGTGCTGCACCTTGTCATGTCTCTTCAAGCCCGCTTTTGCTCCTGGCACTAACGCCATGAACAGTTTCTGACTGGCAGCTTTATTTTTTATTTTAACCATTTCTACTCACATTGTATGTGAGAGAAAACAGTTTGTGGATAGCAATCTTTCTTTTATACAAGCATCGGGGTTACTGGCGTCTTCACTACATTGCTAACGCGCCATCATTTAGTCTGCTGTTTATGAATACGGAAGACTACCGAATCACATGTGACCTTCGAGTTACTAAATTAAGGCAATTGGCTACAATAATGGTGCCAGCACTTTTATCATATTGTTATCACCAACTTCCGGTAACTACCGAATTCTGTTAAGTTTCCGCGTTGGCGCGAAACCACATGAAACTTGGGTTTTACATATTAAACTCCGATAAATGAACTTTGTAAATACTCAAAAGAAAACATCACCAACAAGCAGTGGCGACAGGATCAATACAAGCAACTTTTACTTAGCCGACATTAACACTGACTGACAAGAGAATCGTTAAAAGATTTCAGTTAGCAATAGGATTAGAGTTAGTTTTGCAAATTTCAATAAGCCATGCAATCGCCCGCAATCGGAACGCTTATATATTGTCTGCATTCGGTTAAATCTGAATGTGACCTTAAATAAAACACAACGGTAATGTGAAATGTTTCACTTTAAAAAAAGGGAACGAAAACTTACAGCATTAAGGTTAAATTTAATTTATGGGGATAAACCCATTTCACAAAAACTAGAGATATTCTTGGAATGTGCACGCAGTGACATTTCAATTTTGTCAAAACCGAAAGGCGTCTAATCTTGTATTGTGTTCTAATTTAATTGAATAAAGATTTTACAAGCGGCACTAAGGGGCCGACCAGTAGAAAAGTGACGAGGAGAAGTGAGGAGGATGGGGAAAAATGAGGAGGACGAGGAGAAGTGAGGAGGACGAAGAGAAGTGAGAAGGACGAGGGGAAGTGAGGAGGACGAGGAGAAGTGAGGAGGACGAGGAGAGGTGAGGTGGATGGGGAGAAGTGAGGAGGATGGGGAGAAGTGAGGAAGACGAGGAGAAGTGAGGAGGACGAGGAGAAGTGAGGAGGATGGGGAGAAGTGAGGAGGACGAGGAGAAGTGATGAGGACGAGAAGAAGTGAGGAGGACGAGGAGAAGTGAGGAGGACGAGGACGAGGAGAAGTGAGGAGGACGAGGAGAAGTGAGGAGGATGGGGAGAAGTGAAGACGACGAGGAGAAGTAAGGAGGACAAGGAGAAGTGAGGAGGATGGGGAGAAGTGAGGAGGACGAGGAGAAGTGAGGAGGATGGGGAGAAGTGAGGAGGACGAGGAGAAGTGAGGAG
>JAOBRD020420863.1:0-18916 GCA_027575215.2 Hydrozoanthus sils | reverse complement strand
TATATACTCAAAAGTGCAACATTTTCGTCTACTCCAACAAAATTTATCCGAATGAAACTATACTTGGCAGAAATGTTATTATCATACGCAACTTTTATTACTCTTTATTACCAACAATAATGCCCCCCCCCCTCCTTTTTGTCTTGATCTATAATGGTTTTAATGCAAAAGCACACTTACAAATACTGTTATTTTGCGTTTAAGTTGCAAGATTTTCCTCTTTTGCGAGACATTTTATTCAAAAGATAATCTATGTTTGGCTGAATTGTTATTATCATTAATACGCAAGTTATAAGTGATGTATCGGGATCAGTGACCCCCGGCCCTGTACCTTTTTTTTTGGCTCATGGCTTTTTTCATGCAACCAACGCAAGTGCACAAAACATGGTTATTATGTACATAACATGGACGATTTTCGCCTAATACAAGACATTTTAATCAAAAAAGAATATATTTGGAAAAATTATAAATATGATCAAAACCTCTCTTAAACTGATAGGTTTTTTTTTACTATGTGACGATTTAACCAAGAGAGACTCTATATAGCAGAAGTGTCTTTACCGACAATACGTGCTTTTTAATTGGGTATCTGACCCTCTGATCTTTTTTGTAGCTATAGCTTGTAGCAGTAGCTACTTTGTCATCGTGTTTGTAAGAGGATGACCGCGAGCAAGGAGAGTGTATGTAACTAATAAGCACAGTCAATAGGACAGGAACCTGGAACCGAGTTATTGCGTATTTCCTTCGCGTTCGATTCAGATTTCGCATCGACTGCATTTAGCGCTACAAGACGGCTAAAAGGAAAGCCTAAATAGAAATACAATTCCTTTTTTTGCCCTTGACGGAGGCAATACTGTTATAATTCCTCGCTGTGCTTATTTGTGTTATACAACCGGATCGACAGACTCGATCCAAAACTTCTGGCTTGTTTTACTGATATCCATGACAAGCTATTTTTTAATTAGGCAGACGGCGGTTCTTTTTTTTTGCAACTCGTAGAGTGCATAAAGAATCGTCAGGCCTAAAACAAAAAATTTTTAAGCTAACAAGATTTAGCGCAAACATGTTACGAAAAGAATTTCCAAAAGATAGTGTGGTGACTGATACCCGCCTATCCGATATAGGGGAAAATATAAGGGGTAAAACTCGCACATATATACATATATATACTGACGATTTTTATCCACTGAACTGAAATTGCAATAATTTCGTTTACTCAAAGAAATTTAAACTACGTAATGTTCTATCTGCAAGAGCGAAGTGTTACTTTAACTCTTTCGCAGCCTCATTTATGTCGTTCGCCGTAATGGTGAAGAGGTCGCAAGCTGCATCGAGGTGGACACCGCTGTCAGAAATGCAGCATATCCGCTCATCCATCGCTCGCTTGCTACTTTCAAAAAGGCGATGGGAAAGAGCAGCATTGAATTTGGCTCTCAATTCTTTGTTAAAATTAGATTCGAATAGTGCTGTCAAGTTGCTCTGTTCCATTTCAACAGTGTAGCCTTCTTCTACCGCCTCCCTCTCGAAAATTTCTGAAAGCTCTGCTGGTGTATAATCCTCGAATGAGAAGCGGTGCCTCACCCTTCTCTCAAGGTCGGCGTTCACAGATAGTAGTTTATCCATTTCGGCTGGGTAGCCGGCCAAAATTATCAGCGGGTCATTTTTTCCATTTTTTCCATGATCGTCTCCAGGGCCCCTTCCCATAGCCCTTGCTGCTGGTTGAGGCGACAAGCCTCGTCCACAAATAAAATGCCGCCTTCTGCCCTCTCAATCACCTCCCTGGTTTTTGGGGCAGTCTGACCAATGTGTGTGCCCACCAGGTCTGGTCGCTGGAAACTGATGAGCAACGGCTTTTCAATAATTTCTAGGTCGTACAGAATTCCTGTCAAATAAGATTAAATTACACGATTATAAACCGACAAGTGGTGATAAGTGTGTTGCTTTGATGTTGTACGTGTCTTCCAATGGATATCTGCAAGTGAAATAAGTAGCTTCTTTTTTCGACGAACAACAAAAATATTTTAAAATCCAATTAATTATTAAATTAATTACTTGCTTGATAATTTTGAAGGAATTGTTTGAGTTTTACTCATAGTTCAAGCACACGGGTACTATTACATTTTTAAGGAGTACTGTATCAACTGTTAAGCAGTATGCCAATACCAGTATCAAAAAGAGAGCTTATTTATTTTTGGCCAATGATAACCAGCATTCTATTGATAATACCTTTCATTAAATGTGCAAAGGTCGTCTTTCCTGTGCCAGGGTTACCGACAAACACCATGTGATTGGGCCTTCTTTCACTTGCTTTGTCACTGTTCGCTTCTCTTAGCTTTCCAACCACCATGCTCTGTGCGAACGAGTAGACTTTCCTTTTCAACTCTTTCAGTCCCACGACTCTCTTCAACTTGTCTTGCAAACTTTTCAGTGCAACCTCTGCTTTTCCTATATACGAAAGGAAAAAATGTTTTGAACGCAGGGATTTAATAATATTCAATAATAAATTATCAAGATAAATCAACTTACTGCCTCAAAGTTAGTCTATGTTGTACTCACGCTGCCAGATTTAACAGTGGTTGCTTGATAAGAAACTGGACATGGTATAAAACTCAAATGAATAAGTAGCTGATCAGTCTCTATAAATAGAAACTCCAACCTCTCCCGGATAAGTATATACAGGGCAGGAAGTTGGCAAAGTCAATGTCAGCCTATGGAGGTATGCGTAGTTCTAACTTACTTGCTATCTCCTCGCTGCACTGATGTTTCTTTGGTGGTTTTGGTGTCAGTCTTGGAGTGGAGGAACTGCATTTTTTAACAAAATTACATATGAAGCAGATACTAACTATAGGTGGAAGAAATGAAATATTATAAAAATATACTGTGTATGCTGAACAAACTATACCGATCGGCAATATGCAAAAATGTAATCGGAGATTTACGCAATTTCGTCAGTAAATTATCCCACCTTCTCGTCTGCTTTCTTCCTTTAGTTTCGATCTTTCTCCATTGTGCAGCTCTTCTGCTACGACTTTCCTACAATAAACACAAAAGTAGATGTAAACCGACAAGTGTATATTGGAAAAATGGACGAACAAATGTTCTTTCTCCCTGTCTTTGTTGCATAGACCATTCTTGGTTTCAAATGTTCGTTTTTATTCTTCCTACCTCATTAGAACTTTTAATTCTTGTTTCCACTTGCGGAGTTTTAACAGGGCTACATAGTAAAAGAAAGACTTTCTTTAGAAAAATTTGTACGTAGATCTTTGAGTTAGTGTAAAACGTACATATTTATAATGTAGGTATACCGTGCCGCTAAAAACCCGTGCATGTGGAAAAGATACCTTACTATAACAGTTTGCATTTTGGAAGGATAACTTTTTATTTCCTTACCTAAGGGGGATTGTGTCGTCATCACCGCCACTGTAAGACGTAGTCGAATGTCTTTCAAATTTGACCTGATTAGAGTGAATAGAAATGAATTTACTTTACTGCCGACATTAATGTGTTCTCTTTAATTTCAAGTATTAACTTATCCAATATTTTGCAAGAGCAGATTACGGGTTTCTACCCCCACCCTAAGTTGGACATGCATAAATATAACAATTATCCTTCTGTATTGAGAGTTTATAATACTGCACTCGATACCACCTTTGTGAACTGGTATATGAACATGTCTAGTGAAACGCACCTCTTCGTCAGATTCAGTCGACAGCGAAGACTTTTTCCGTTTGGACCTAACAATATATAAATCTGATAGCTTCAGAAAGAAGTCGAAATTATTATCAAATAGAATCATTGAGTAGTCTACAATATTATTATAAACTATGTAATTAATTAACCGACTAATTAAGGTAAAATATTTTTCATACCAAATAAATATGTTAATAAGTTCGTGTATATACATGACACTCTCCAATGGAATAAGAACATTAGTAATTTATTTTCATAAAATAAACTATATCAAACAAAGTGGCAATATATTTTTGCTATTCAAATAGGAAAAAGGTTCGTTTGATGTTGAATCTAACAAACATCCGCTAAGTTTTAAACATATTGCCCAACATCCGGTTAATTGGTGTTTGCACAAAGGTAACTGTGCGTTTGTTAACATTAAAAGCGAGGCAATTAAGAAAAAAATAAACAACAAGTTTGACTTTTCTAAATACCGTCGTTTGTTTTTTGGCAGTTCCTCTTCTGAATCACTGGATGTATCCGATGTAAATCCATCATCAGTGGTGTAGTCTAGATCTTGCATCCTTCTCTTTGCTGGCATATCTTTCTCACTTGAAACAATAAGAAGCTAAGTGATTCAACTCTTTCACATTTCCGATCAATTTTTATTGGTATATCTTTTTCAATGGCTAAACCGATTTAATCTTGGTGCGAATGGAAAGAGGCGAATTCATAATGAACAAGAGGCTTTTAAAAGCCTTTTTCGTGCCTCATAATTTGTTTTGATTTTATTCCAATGGTCTAATCACTGCTTATCTTGTCAACTACAAGTTAACAACAATTAATTATACATTTACGTCACCCGTACGCCAACAGTCTCACAGAAGTTTTACAGGGATTTATTTTCCCCACAATTTCTGGGAAATACACCCTTGTTTTAAATTGAAAGTTTCATTTATGATCGATTAACCAGTTTCAAATCTTGAAGTTACACAAGTTAGCTGTCCTCAGCAAAAAGATCACTTTCCTTTGAGTATTATAGACGAGAGCTTCCCTGCACCAGCTACGCAACATATTTGCTACAGTACCAAACAACTAAGATCTGTTTGATTTCAAAACACGCATACTATAATCTGCTTTATCAGTACCACGTCAATTCATCCGAGGCTCTAAAAATTGCCAACAATCAAGTCATGAACATTACACAATCCGTTTTAAATCTATATTGCATAGACATTCGCAATAAGAGCTATTCAGCTCTAAAAACCCCTAGAACAACCGTCTCGTTTACCATTTCTAGAAACATTCTGGAAAGTTCCAATTCATGTGTTATCTCTCAGTGACAAGTTACCGGGCTCAAATCATTCTATTAAATACCATTTTTCTAAACAAAATAACTTGCATATTAAATGTGACCCAAGAATTAACAAAAATCCGTAGCGAAGCCTCAACTCCTGACCATCTTTGCCGCACACAAGATATTGTTAGCCTGATTCTTACCTCGGATTTTCTGAAGAGGCAATCATAACATCTTTCATGTCGTGCTCCAGCACGTAAGAAACAAAGTCTGGTAATTATTAAATGTTAAGGTCACTCACGCTAGGATCTAACAATATACTGCTATTTCGCATCAGTTCGTGAAATCATATGTTAAATACATATAGGATACAGCTCTTTTTATTCACTAAATCCCGAAGCCCTTCCTTCCAACTGATAATCGTAGTAGGATGGTCGTCATCATACTTCTCCCTTTGAAAAAAAAATTATAACCATTAGCTTGGAAATATATGCAGCGTCGTATGCGCAGCTTGTTATAATATATATATTATTCCAATACTTACCATAGTTGCGAGATTTTGTCTTTACAAACATAGGTAGTAAAATGGCCAAATGCGTAGACAATTACTGCCCAAAGCTGATAGAGTGAATCATTGTTTCTGGGTCCACGGTCTACTTTAACTTCTTTGTCGTAAAACGTGTAAGGGACTTTAACTTCCTTCTGTAGTAATTAACACACGTAATATAACATCAACATAATTTGCATCTTAACCTCATACTAAGCTAAATTTAGTATGAAGCCGTAACACCACATACTCATATCAATTGATATTATTACGCTCGGAAAAGGTGAAAACATTTCAAACCAAACATATAAGGCGTTGTTTATGCATTGAAGAATTCAGCAAAAAGTGTAACTGAACTTCAAATCATGAATACAAACGCATTGTGGTAAAATGGCTTATCTTTTGGGGCATGGTGAATTGCAGCTATTCTCTAACATGCGCCAAACACGAAGAACATTATAATACATTTATACAACAGTTGGTTATTGAAGTGACAAGACTATATTATTTGAGAGATTTGTGGGCACAATTCGAAAACTACTACGAATGACCTCTCGAGAATAAAATGTGAAATGTGCTATAACTTACAGTGTTTTCTGATCTGTCGACAGCAAACATAAGAACCTTTCCAGTTTCCACAAATCTCCCCTGTGAGGAACAATAAATGGTTTTGAAAATATGTGTATATGCAGCATTCCATAATTGTATGAAAGAGGAAAACTTACGTATAATATAAAATGAAGATGTGGAAAAAAACGTTACGTCGTGAGATAGCCGTAAACGAGCGGAAGTTACACACTGTTCGGTCAAATCACTTTTGACTCTTTTCTTGTTTAACAGTAACATCGGACATCAATTTAGTGCTGCAGTTCTACTCGATAAATAAACTTCTTATGGTAGAGTTGGAATGCAGAAAAAGGCACCAGAGTGTCGGCGTTTTATCGCTCTCCAAAACGGAACACACAAGTTTCATGGTTGTTTATGAACAAGATTACCTTATCACGGACCAAATCCAAGATATTTCCACTACAATTAGAAGTCACGGTCAAATAAATGACAGATGTATCTAAAAAACGCACCATCAAGGAATAACCACTAGCACAATGATTTCTCAAAATAGCTGGTGCTTGGCACATTGGTAAAGCATGCTAAGTTTGCAAATTGCATGCCAATAGAGATAAATTTGTGCTATTTGTGGTCCTTCATATAATTAAAGAAACACAACATTTTTTTTATCTAATCACACAAAGAAGCCCGTGATTGTAATGGAGAGAAAACGATAATTGGATAAATAAGCAATTAATTATGTTCTTATGAGCGCTCCCAACACCGAAGCAACAAAAGAGTAGAGACGTTCGCCAATTCCTCAGCAAATAGCTTACTCTACCTATTGTTATTCTTAGGTTTGTATATACTTGTGCGATGACAGGACGATGGAACTGACTAGACTCCTTCAGCTGCTTTGCAACTAATTGATAGGGTTCATTATAGTCACCTCATTTCATTTTTTCAAAGGGACCAGACTTCATACGATAAGTGAAATAAGACGATGAAAGTAGCAGTTTTTTAAAGATGTAAAACTGCGACGGAATAAGATAGATTCCAAGTTCAAATTTTTAAAATGTAAATTTGGACATCAATGTTTTCAAGGATACATTCTTGTTGTGGGGTTGAGCTTTCATGCGCCATATCCATGACACTAAAGAATGTCCTGCTGATTTCTCCTCTCGTATCGTCGTTTTGTGTATTTAAAATCTGCAAAAGAGTTAAAAAGGGGTTAGAATACATACAATATATTTCAGGGCACTAGTTCAACTCTTTAAACATTTATAATACAAGTTTGGCATTATGCATTAATCTGCGTAGTTTTACCTCATGTTCCTCCTCTAGTGCTCCTATCAAGAGAAGAAGAAACTCTGTGCAGTCGTTCCACTGTCCAGTAGATCGCCCTTTGATGTCCCAATTTATGGAAGTCATTAACTTCGACAGGTTGACCATATAATCATCGCTCTTAAGGAAAAGAACAAGGAGGTGTAGATAAGTTGATTTGATTGCAGGAAAAGTAGAATTCATCCTCTCCAAAAACAAAAATACATAACCTTTGTTTTATATCAATCACACAGATAACAGCATCACAAATGCTTAATGTTAAAAATTTAGGGATTTAATATTTAAACTTGTGACAGTAAGATTTTTACCTACAAAAACTATCCCCAAATTCAAAAAGATAACGTATGGGAGTATGCATGGGACCGAGGCCGGGAGGGCATTGCAAGTGTGTTTAATACAAAAATCAGTTATATTCTCTATTAAATTTGATGCTTTTAAACTTTTTCCTTGTAACATTTTTCGGAATTAAACCCCAAAATTAATTGCACTTACTAACTTTCACTTGTTCTAATACTAATATCAGGTTTTCGTTTGCCTCGAGAACCTTGAGATGGGTCTTTACCGTTTATATTCTTTTTAATTTGTTGCCTAAGTTCATCGCTCTTTTATTACAATACCACCAGTATAAATTGAACGCTGGGCAATATTGATTATGTTTTACGTCGAATACGTTTTGCTTTATTTACGTGCCTTTTGTTTTAGTTACCTTTTTCTGCGTTGTAATCAAACGTGCAAGGGCCTTCGTAGCGACACAGTTTGATGGCAGAGCTGCTGCAACACGGCAAAGCATTCCAATAATGTTCATATTCTTTAATATGGAAAGGATTGCGTTGACGTAGCAGTTACTTCCTATATTTGGAAAGCCTGAAACTGAATAATATAAATTTTTTTGAGCTGAACCAAATTTTCAGATTTCTCTGAAACAGTTTGTATCACCTTTTTGCGTCCTATTTTTTGCCATTGCTTTTATGGTCTTTTCCTGTTGCTTTCCCTAATGTGTTAACCATTCATATGTGTCAATATCATTATACAACACCAAAGCCAAAAGGGAACAAAGTTGACAAGGAAATATTTAACAAAAAAACAAACATTGTACGTTGGACTGAATAAAGAAATGCTTTTGCAATTATAGTGTTAGAGAGTAGGAACTACTACCGCCGTAACCTGGTGTTTTTTGTTGTAGCACATCACCGAGCTACATTTACACTGACTAGTGCAAGGCCTGTTTTGTTTGCACGCAACGGCAATTGAAGCTGTTACAAGGCTTGTTCTTGTGGCAACCGCAGTGATCGTCTCTGCTCTTAACAAAACCTTTTATACCCGACTGCATCTGAACTGCTGCCCGCATAGATAACTAAAAATAAAATGTATACAGTTAGTAAAATAAACGTACAAAAGCATCTGCATCATTTGGTATTAGAATGTAATAACACTTTGGTATCGTTTAGTTTGCAATTGTACCACAAACCAGCGAAACTGACCTTTTCTTTTCCATGTTGAGAACTCTTGATGACCGTAGATGCTGTAATCAATGCAAAGTACACGTTTTTTTGGTAAACTTTCAAATTATAAAAACGTTCTAGCTCATACCTTTGTCTTTGACTACCGACAAAATAGGTATTGAGTCATAAAGTGCTAAATCTTATAGATGTGCTATAAAGTCATGATGCATTGTTGTCACATTAGTCGTGGTTCAGTTACAATTTACAAACACAATGCGAAATCAATTATGCAATACTGTAATAACCTTTCCCCAATCAAAAGTATACCTTCAAGACCTCCAGATCTTAAGTTTGGTGCTTGCTTGTTCTCTACCACTGTGGAAGCCGCCTTTTGAGGAACGTAATCTTTATAACCATAGGAAACATGATATTGGAATCAGTAAGTTAGTGGATAGAAATTTTTGCCCAGAAATTAAAAAAAAAAACTATGACGCAAAAGGCACATAATATAACTTCGTCACATTGGACATGATTCCTTTTCTATACAACTTCTTGCGAGCAAAAAAAAGTAGCAAAACGATTTGTATTACAACAATCTTTCTAGTATATAGCCTCATACTTCCAGAATTGGAGCTTGATGTTTCTTCCACATCTATAACTTCGGAAGCCATTTTCTTTGTAATGTCATCTTCTAACCAAAACAAAAGTTATATGAGGTATCAGTTAGCCATTGATTAATAAAGATGTTTCCAATCATGTGAAACCTATGTCACAAAACATCAAGTTAGCCACGGTGTTTCCTGATGCAACTTAATGCTTCCAAAAATGACACAATGAAATAAAACCGCATACCTTCAGATTTGGAGCTTGACTGGTTCTTGTTATCTGCCACTGTAGTAGCTGTCTTTAGTGGAAGGTAGTCTTTTAATCATAGAAACGGTGATACTATGTATCAGGCGATATACCTTGTTGCAAAGTGATGTACAGGTATGAAGTGGGTGGAAGTCTGAACTGGTTTGGACAATAAAAATGAACTAACACAGGTATCAGCTGGCTGAGGCATTACTATGATATCTATTTTACGGACGTCCCGAAATTTACAAAAAACTAGTTATTTATTTAAATGCAATGTATCATTTCGAGGCAAAAAAAATCGTAAGGATAAGGTAAAAACAACAATGACAAAGTGAGTAAGTAGTTGCCACTTTTAAACAAGTTAACGAATGCTTCTTTTCTCCGGCCATTATGTCCGAGTTTTTTTAAATTTATACCCTCTCATCGTCGCTCATACAGATTTTGCTTACCTTCTTCAAAAGTAGCGAAAGAACCATCACCTAAACAATCATGTGTTATGTAACCACTAATGTCAGCTTGGTTGCACTCAAAACATTGCTTTCGTCCACAGCAAGTACAGTACCAGAGCTTCCACATTGGTACATCATTCGAGCACGATTCACACGGGCATAAACGTTGGCAGTCTGCAACGCCAAATGAAAATGCAATGAATATAAGATCTTTGTTGAGCTGTTTAAAACGTTTTTATGATGTACGAGGGTCAAGGGAAATCAAGTTTACACCTCACTGACTTACGCTGTACCCACAAAAGCCTCTTGTTTTTTAGGATAACGGGTAAATCTGGAGGTCCGTGTGAACTAGGGTAAAGGTATGATAGAACGGATGTGAGATATATAAGAAGCGTGTTAGAGTTCGACAACACTAACACTGATTGAAGTATCTTAGACGATTGTCAAGGCCCTTTTCCTTCCTCAATATGGATCCAATGATAAGTCGGGGAGCAACACTGAATGACAGCAAGTCTGGACAGCCAGGAAGTTTTGGCAATTCAGTGCCGTCAAGACTTGATAACTTTTGTTTGACTCTAGCACCCAAATTTTTGTTACTTTCCACTCTGAGGACGCCATCAACAGCCCTACAGGAATTTATCAAGCACACCAGAAGAGCTAATAAAACTTCCTTTTTCTCTGACTCATCTGCGCACTCCTCTGCTACCAGCAACTGGCTTTTTACAAACTCGTTGATACTATTGTTAGCTGCGACGAATCGTTTACTGCCAGCTGCAGTAAAGAATACCAGGAAACAACAATCGCTTCTTCCTTGTTACAATGCAAATACATGATGTTTCACAGTGATTTTGTAAGGAAACTTGACATGACCAGAGTTTTATGCAATTTCTCTGTAAAATTTAGGAAAAGCATGTTATTTATGACAGTTCTTCTTATTCATTGCATTGAACAACATCGTGAGTTCAGTACATGCTATCAGTGAAGAGATATCCTCAAATGACTTTGACTTACGAAAACAAGTATTCGAATTAGTATCTAAAGTATTATCCATCTATTTTCGGATGAATAATTTTCAGTTTCTGTGGGTATCAAGTATCTTTATAGCAATATCCTAACAAGTTTCAGTCAAAATGTTTACATTATTTATCTTACCAGGAAGATAATATATCAAACTGATATCTTCCATAACTGCGGAGAAAATTTCAGCGACTAGTATTCGCCGTCGGAGAAACTCCTGTTTCCAGGCAGTTCCAGGAGGTACATTAGCCAATGGTCCAAGCGGTTGCAAAGCGTCTTTTCGTGTTTCCTCATTGATTAGGAACAAAATTAAAATTGTTCAACATTTTCGTGCAATCTCAAAATCGCATGATTACCAACATAGTTACCACCACTGATCCTTGTAGTTCTTGTTCAGACTATACTGATGCTGGGTTCAATCGACACTTTTGTTTAACGATGTTTACAGTAGCATTATAGAATTAAATTTATTATTCTTTTCGACCAGGAAGGAGTTTCGGACTCACTTCCCCATTTTTGTAAGTAGGTACGTTACTTAATTGATGTGTTATCAATGACATTTCTGAAACATATAGTTTCAAATTAATCTGGAATATTTGGGTAACGTACACAATTACCTTTATGTATGTCCTTCTCCCTGTATAGTCTTGTCAACGTATTCCCAACATCATTTTTTAGGACTGGGGCAAGCTGAACTCGTCCGTCAGCTGACTTAGACATGACCTTCACAAGCAAGTTTTTCTGATGAGAGCCTAAGCGGTCCTCCCTTGGTATTTCAATGACAGCTATATCTCCAACTGAGATTTCGTTGGCTTCGCAGTGCTTCTATTCGATTGTAATAAGATGACTCAGAAGCTCAAGAAGAGCCAAATAATCAAGAAATTCCGTAAATTCTAAATACATTTGGACAACTGACGAGCCTCAAATAAGTGACTTTTGTTGCATCTAGTTTCATCGAGAATAATTAAATTTTAAAAATCAAGCTCGATCAAAACAATCAAGTTGAACTGATTTTCCAACTTTTAACAATAGTAATAAAATGATTAGCCTGTTATCTACACGTGTACGAGACTGTGCGCACTTCTTATTACGATGTACTCAAATGATTGCATCTAAAAGCATTGTTTACCTTTCCAGATGTAATAATGAGACCTTCAGCTACCATAGAACCCTTTGTTGCTTCTTGTCTGGTCTCACTCGATGTCGAAAAGAGCATGTCGCATGCCTCTCTGCAGTACAAGCACAATGTTCAAGTATAGAACGTTCATTAATACCCAAAAAATGTAACTTATCATAATCCAGGAAAGGAATTGTGTATATGCCGTATAAAACGGTATTGTCTTGTTTCCTTTCTGCTTGTCATTACTTGTGTTTTCAGATCCGACCCACGTTTCCAAACATTTTCAATTGTACACTAATTGAATATACATAAAACTCTCGCGAAGATTGCTGAACACTTCCAATGATTTCACATGACTTTGTACTGCCAAATTATAAACTAGTTATTCAATGATTTGTTTGATTGGATTATTGTAGAAAACCCGAGTAATATGGCACTTGACGCAATAAAGCGCAATTGACTTGTGACCAGACGCGACATAGCAGGGTACCAAGTGCGAAAAAATAGAACGTATTTGTATGGCCAAGAGAAAGGGAAACTGCAAACCAATAATTTCTTGTATGGCCAAAACAAATTTAGATGACCCTAATTTTGCTTTTCCCTTTCATGCCCTGCTTGTAGTATTTTTTAGCATCATCATCTTTACATGTGGAGGGAGGGAAGGGAGGGGAAGTGGCTTATTAGAGGGGTGGGGGGGGGTCTTGTTAGAGAGCGTTTACGGTATGTTACCTTGAACAGAAAAGTAAAGAAAAATCAACTTATTTTTACATGTACGTTGATTAGCGCAACGCAATCATCGCAGGGAATAAACCAGATAAGATACCTTGTAAATTCTGGCCCATCGGTGTCTACTGTTTCAATGGAAAACGTATCTCCACTCGATACACTACCAATGTTCATGTCTACAGCTTGCTGAAGCCTCCGTGAACGATTTCCCGAGGTCCAGACATCTACTGGAGCCAGACTACGACCATGGGCAGAAAGTGCTTCATGCCTAAGACTGCATAAATTTTTTTAAAATTATTATTTTTGTTCCTTGTTGCCATAGCATTGACCCTATCTCACCAAGGCTTTTCTTACCCTCGAGGCCCCAGGGAAGCGATTATTTATGCCCCCTCTCCTTCTCCATGATTTTGTTATGGTTGTAACGTCTTCCTATACCAGTCTAATTATGTTATTAAAAATTTGAGTCTGAACGAACTTAGGGGCATGACCGTGATATTACTTCATTAATCCGCCATCTTTGTTTTCTTGTCGGTTATTGTGGATTTCTTGATGATATACAAAAGTATCCTAATTAAAAACAACAACAAGACCATGTATCAAAAAAAGTATGTAATAGTATTAAATAATTAACATATTTTGAAGAAACTGCAACTGTCGTTGACGCAACAACATGCCTGCTATTAAGTTTTAAGGAAGTAAGAAAGTTTTGCAACAGTTCAAGAATTGTTTGACGTGGTTTGGGAAGTTATTTTTTTTTAATTTCAAGGCATTCTAAGCCATTTCATTGTGCTCAAACTTCAAAACTTTTGTTTGGAAACGAGGCTCCTCAATAAGCAGTTGAATTCTGTTTTTTGTTCTGGTTCTTGATGAACGCACCCTCTCATGAAAAATCCTGGCTAATGGTTCTTAGGACCAACACTAAGGCATACTCACGTGTTATATTCATAAACGGCGATCTTGAGTGAAATTTCAACTCCATATTCTGGCCGTGAATTAAGTTTCGCGTGCAACATGTTCTTGATTGTCTGGATAACTCTTTCAAAGCGCCCGCCTGTCCATGGGCAGTGCGGTTTGGCAAGCTTGACATCAACTTGAAACTTTTACATAAGGTTACTGAATTGGCAAAAGAAAGATTCCTGTAACTTCTTTTGCAGGAAGACACTCAGGTAATGTTGATTGAATGCCGACTAGCTAACCGATGGTAACTAGAACATGTACGTACGTTCAGAGCTTCGAGTTTTGATAGACTAAATCCGGCGTTTGTAAGGGAATCGATAGTTTAAAGCAGGATTCTTGGTCCGCCTAACGTACCAAAACATCCTAGGTACTGTATCTATGATATGGAACTTTAAATTCTCACCCTATTTATAGTTAGATATATAGTATTATCAATGATAACGAATTTTTCGATAATTAAAAAACAGTATTTTGATATATGTAATTAAATGTAAATATTTTATAATAGAATTCTGTAATAATCATGAAAACAGTGAAATGTGAATTTTAAAAACTGAAAATAAACATTCTTAACTTACGTAACACACGTCGAAACAAACTGACGACCATTATCGGACTGGAGATCTGATGGTACCAGAGCAAGTGAAAGGCACAATTCATACAAAACTAGCGCAATGGTATCAGCAGTTGTATCCTCTAAAATTAATGCCCATGCAAACCTTTTAGAAAATAAACAGAATAGATTATTATTATTTTTACTTGTGAAAGATGAACACAGTAGTCTGGCATTTGCCTAACGCAAGTTTATTATAAAAGTAAATCTGTTTTTAAGAAGTTTAATGTTTACAAACGGTTTTTAAATAGAGCAAACAATTATATGTTTATTTATATGATGTAATATACAAGTATTACCGAGAAAAGTAGTCCTCCATGACAAGGATGTTGTGGTTGATTGTATTGCCATTTCTGGTGTCCTTATAAATTGTTAGATCAATTCCAAGTCTTTGGAAGACTCCATACACCGTTATAGGCGTATCGTGTGCGCGCTTTCCTTTAATACTCTGTAATGTAACATAGACATTTTACATAAAAAGGGCATGTATGTGTGTATGTATGTAATAATATTAATAATAATAATTATTATTATTATTATTATTATTGTTATTATTATTATTATTATTATGATGATGATGATGATGATGATGATGATGTATATATGTCTGTTTTAATGTATGTATGTACATGTATGTATCTGGCAGTCTGTCTATCATTCTGTCTGCTTCTCTACCAGTCTGCGTGGGTTTGAGATATAGCATCATGCTTCCTTACCTTGTGCTTTAGGCACCAGTGGCATTGTTGAATGTACTTTTGTAAGTCTCTAGACGATATTCGACAGTACGTCTCACGCATCTAAAATAGAAACAACTCTGTTTAGCCTATAACCGTCAAGGCATTCAGTGAGGATGGGGGGGAGGGGGGTTCGGCTCCCCCTCCGAATCTAAAAAGATTCAACCCGAGGAGTTTATGCTTGTTCGGCTTTGGCATCAAATCAACTAATAAGCTATTGCTGCCATGATCAATAAACAAGTATTCAACTATTTGCAGCAATCATGGATTTTCGGTTTATCAAAGTTTCATTTTACTGAAAATAGAAAATATCATTATACATGTAAAAACTTCAAAGTAAATTATAAGGATATAACAAAAAACTTAATAAGTAATCGATTCTTTTCAAATAACTTACACATACCTTGTAGTAGCACTTCTTAAAACCTAAGTGACAGTGATTATCATGGTACTCTTTGAAAAGAGAAGGAAGGTCTTCCTTGTACACTACAAGTTTGCTGACAAAGCCAGTTCTCATTAATTGCACATTTCCTTCCTGCTGTTCTTCTTTTTCAAAGATTGCCAGGTGATTTTGTCCGTTCTTTGTAACCACGATGTACCTATTCGCTCTGCGAATAAAATTTCTTTTGAAACCTTCATCTTCAAACGTCTTTCCCTCTCCCTGGGCCGCGCAGTATTCCACAAACTCTCTTTGCGACCAGTCGATTGACTTTTTATCTTTTTGGAAAACTTTGTACTTCAAATACGCCGCGTAATCTGCGCGTTCAAGGAGCACTACGGAGGGAAAAACAACTGTCTTCTTAAGTAAACATCTCTAAATATTTTAGATAGCTTACATGCAGGCTTTAATAACATGCAAAGCCAGCTTCGGTAGAGGTAGCCTGTGCCCAAACGCGCCACGTGTCCCAGTTCATGATTACGCCCCTTCTTATTACCATCTCCCCTGGCGGCATAATTATACTACAGTCAAGCATTTTTGTTTAGTAAAACCTTGATTATTATTCTTATACGTACGTATGGACTGCACCAGTAAGTTAAACCAAGCTAAGGGTGATTCTAGTGAGCCATGTTTTTTACTGCTATAATATAAACCTATTGAAAAATCACCCACATATGTGTTTTGTTTTTTAATTAATTTAAGTTCAGTACAGATAAAAGGCATAGGATATGTGAGAAACATGTACCTGGTATTTCTTACTATTAAACGGAACTAGACTGACTGCATTGAAAACTCAATTTTAAAAAAAGGTTTCAGATGGATCATCTGGACTGTAGACATGCCTTCGCTATAAGATGACTTTAACTGGACGCTTAATTAAAAACAAAATTAACTTCTGAAGGCCTAAGTTGAATAAAAACTCGTGAAAATTTTCATAATGCTCAATTAGAGTCGGCAAAATCAAGTAAATTAAAAAGCCTGTTTTTAGACATCCTTCTGATTAAAATCTTGTTATATAAACACGTTCTCTCAATCACAACCATGTGTACCGGTACTTGCCGAAAAGTCAGAACCAATTTTGCCGCCTACGCCAGGCCCAGTAGAGTTTCTTCTCCTAAGAAATCTGTTTGTTCTCCTTTCTGCGGTGTAAAATCGTGAAATACTTTCTGCTTTGATGCTGCTAAATGTTGACTAAATATATGGAACTTCTGCCAATGTAAATATAATACAATATACAACGCAGCTAAGTTTCCAGAGTCGTCTCAACTTTTCCCAGCTGTCAACACATTTTTAGCTTGAAAAGTAAAAAAAGATTACTTCTTCCATTTGTAGTGTGACGGTCTTAGTAAGCAAATTCACTTGACTTGGATGCTTGATTAGCAAAATATGATACTAGTACTGTGAAGTTTTTTGTGTTCAAAACAAAACGGCTAAAATGTATATTCACAATTATTGTGCGAGCCGTAACCGTTAGTTGTATCCCCTTTTCTTAAAACCCTTTAAACTTTTATATAATAATGTTAACCGTACGAGCTTGGGAATTTTTTGCACAGTACCAAGCCTGGTTTCACGACTCTTATTGATAATATTAGACGGCAAAGTGTTTGAAACTTAGTATAAATTTTGTTTGGACAAGCAAATCTATTTATGGATACTCTCGGTCAAAAGGTCAATTCTATTCTTTCCTCATTGTTAATGCTTCTTTAAATTTTTTGTGAAATCCTTGACCATGAGTTTTTCAAAAGCCTCAGAAACAACTGCTCAGCTGTCTTTCAATTTTTGGCGGCGACACAATGGAAAGACTAGAAGTGACATGAATTAGACAAGCGAAATAACACTAAACTCAAATAAGCTCCTTTCTTCAAAAAAGGAAGAATCTGGATGGCAGAAGATCCGAAAGGCGTATATACCAACTAATATAACTCCATAACCACAGGAACAAACCAACCCGATAAAGATAAAAATCTATTGCATAAGCTAACTATGTCGCAAAAATAGTGCATTTAGTGTCACCAAACAATTTACTGTCGGCCACATGATCATGTTTGTATTAAAAAAAAATACAGAAACAAAAGACCTACAATCTCTAAAAAGGTGCTAGAAATTGCAAATTGTTCTGATACAACACAGAGCACTACAACCAAAATAAACTTACTTTTTCAAAAAGTTTCCAACCGCTCATAAGTGTACATCAAGAAACATACGTCTCTTCAAGATTAAGAATGAGTCAACGTTTCAATTAATACAGAAATGCCAGTGACTGTCTCTGAAATCAACGTGGGTGGACAACTCGACAACTAGCTAATGCATTATGGGAAAAGAGGTGACCTGCTAA
Source organism: Hydrozoanthus sils (assembly GCA_027575215.2). Classification (NCBI taxonomy): domain Eukaryota; kingdom Metazoa; phylum Cnidaria; class Anthozoa; order Zoantharia; family Hydrozoanthidae; genus Hydrozoanthus; species Hydrozoanthus sils. Next base: position 823 of record JAOBRD020420863.1, on the reverse strand, counting down.
GTAATCGTCAATGTATACCAACCCTGTAAATCAGTGGAGTAGCCAGTAGTAGAGAGAATGAGATATCATCAACCCGGCCATCGCTTGGAAATGCTTAGCAATCTAAAACCTATAGATACGGCCAGGCTCGATCTCATCAAGGCGGGGGTAAACCCAAACCGCGCTTTATGGCCATGTTTCTTCCGATATCTCCGTCCATGGTTTGAATCAACAAAATCTGTATGCTTAAAACACTGTCGGAACAAAGGAGAGTCAGTTTAAATATTTTAAGTTTTTTTGGATAAGTTTTGAGTTGTATTTTTTTTCTCGAAGATTGGTAGTTTTGACGGTTTTTTCTGGATTTCGATGATTTTTTGGGAAGTTAATTAATTTTTAAGTTACTATTTGATGTAAATTCGCAAAACCGTCCTCAAACCAAAGCTGTACTAATTGATTTTACTAAATATTCTTATTCAATTAACGTTTTATACTTCTCCACTATCAAACGAAAATTTGGGTTAACTCTCGCCTTATTTTGAAAGTTTTAATAACATCTCTGGCAAGTTTTAAAGATTTCTATTCATTGTAATGACTTGCGTAAGAATAAAATGTATTAAGCCCAATTAAAAGTTACGTACAAATAGGGACTACATCTTTCGTTACGATAAATTGTTTTGGACTTAAACAAAATCCTTGCACTTACGGTTTTTATGCACTCGGCGAGTTGCATAAAAACCGTCTTCGGCCAATAAAAAAATTACCGGAGAGTCCCATACCCCGTAATACCACTCAAAAGTTGCGTATTGATGGTAAAAACATTTCTGCCAAGTATAGTTTCATTCGG
>JAOBRD020420757.1:0-18918 GCA_027575215.2 Hydrozoanthus sils | reverse complement strand
CAGACGAAGGGCTAACGCTCGAAACGTCAGCTTTTCCCATTATCTCACGGCGACGATAATTCATTTATCATATATACAATGAAGTTAGCAAGATAGAATTTACAAAACGCCAGATAAACAACCCAAATACCAACTCAAAAAAATTCAATCTATTGTCTTTAAAGCATAAGTTTATTTTAATTTTTACAGTAAAATGAGTGAAAAACAAAATAATTATTTAGTGACATAACAAAATATTTCGTCAAGATTTAAGATCACAATGAAAGTTTAATTTTTATTTTTAGAGCAATTTCATTGGTAACATCGTGGATCTAAGAATCAGATGGATGGTTAACAGAGCAATTGTCAGTAAACCCTTAACAATATAGAATCCTTATTGTCTTGTGGCAAAGTGACGAAACGTTCAAACAATTAAAAGCAATTTAAGTCATACGATTCAAGGAATTTCATCTGTTAGTGGGTTACACAACAAAAGCGCAATTTTACATTTTGAAACGCCGCTTGGTTAGCAAAGTTGGTAGGGCGCCAGTCTGTCATACGAGAAGCCTGGGTTCGATTCCCAGTTGGAACTTTACTGGCTCAGAGTCCAAAACTAACTGAGGGGAAGGTGCTACCTTTCCTCTTACATCTGCATACGGTAAGACCTTCGCCCCCGGGGGGGGGGGGGTTACTCTCTATATAGGGATGGTTGGTACGACCGTCGTATTTTTTAGGGGTTAGAATTGCCAGTCCGGTAGTTTTTAGGTTTTGCAAAAAGAAATACTGTGTTAAACCAACTAGAGCCTGGTATTATTTAGGGTTGAAAAATGCCAAGTTATTGCTTGCAGTCCCGTGTTTTAGCAAACATGCGTACTGATAAGCTGAAGTTAAGACAAAAGTCCTTTGGCGAACTTCCTATTACTCACACGCCTTTATTTACTGCATATCACATTCAGCGCAACACGAGGGGACTTAGCGCCGACCCACTAGCTACCCGGGGAATAATCTCAGCTTTCAAATGGTATTTTTTTCGGGTAATTTTAAAACCGAGAGGTATTTTTTAGGGTGGAAAACTTTTATCCCTTGGTATTTTTTATGGTATTTTTAGGGCCTTTTCCAACGGTCATCCATACCCTTTTGACCCCGGAGTACCCCCACCCCGCCCCCCCCTTCCTGGGGACCTTCGTACCTTCTCGGATTGGGATGCTGAGCTGTAGGGCTCTCGGTGTCCTATAATTGTACTTATTGTAAAATCTGTACGAATTCCGACTACCCAAGTGCAGTAGAAAAAACCACGAGTTTTCACAGTCACAAATTGCAATAAAGTATTTGTGTATTCACACTGCTTATGTGCCATGATAGTTTGCATTGCAACTTAGTCGTTTAATTAAGGTGGTGTTACACGATCCAACTTTTAGCTCGACTTTTCGCGCAACGATGTTAAAAACTATTAAGACAAAATGACAAATTTTGAGAAAGTTGGTTCGTGTAACATATCACGTCAACTTTTAACGCAACATCGTTGCGAGAAAAGTCGCGCTAAAAGTTGGATCATGTAACACCACCTTTAACTAACCTGATGGGATAAACACAATGTTTATACTGAACACTGTGTGTGTAAACCATGTGTACAATCCGTAGAATGCAGCCATTTTGAGGGATGCTCCAAACACATCCCTGTTTTAAAGAATGCAAGAAAAGGTCAATGAATTTGGTTTGACCATTAAACATCACTCATGGCAGAGATATAATTTTATATTTAAGTCTTCAAGTTGATAGTATGGCTGATTGACTGAGTTGGTAATCTTTCTTACCCTTGTATACATCCTTAATAGGGCAATTTGAAGACCATGTTTTAATTGTTTGATATATCAGCTACAGCCTTGGATCATTTCCACCAAAAAGCGCTTAATAATTGAAAACTTCAGCTAAATATTCCTAAAGCAGTTCAGGTTGATATCCAGTTATTTCTCAAGTTTAGTGCAGCCAAATGGTTGACTCCCTAATTTACTGGCTCTTTCTTTATCTTTATCTTAGACTTACTGAATAAGAACTATAACTATTTAATTGACAAGTCTGTGACTGATTGCTTAATGAGTTGATTAGCTTATGAATTGGTTGATTTATGAACTGATTGTTTAAAATTGATTGAAAATTATGCTGATTGATTGGTTAGTTAATAAATTAATTGATCAATTAAATGATTGATTTATTGAATTATTAAATGATTGACTGAGTTTATAAAGTTCTGATAACTTGGTAAGTTGATTAAAAAACTTATTAATTGACTGGCTTGTTGATTAACTGATTGACTGATTTCATTGTTTAGTTGATTAAACAACTTACTGATTAATTGATTAGAAACTTTAATTTACTGACTGACCAATTACTTCCAGGTTAGTTGATCAAATAACTTATTGATTGGTTGATTGCGTTTCATGATTATTTATTAAGTGATTGTTAGCATTAATTGAATCGTGAATTGATTTATTTGAAGCTAGATGATTGATATAATTAACTAAATACATATTATAGTTGTAACTAACTTGTAAATTGCTTGCAATTTATTTTTGGTTGAGTTAGCTGATCAGTTGATGCTTTAATTACCTGATGCCAGTATGCAAAGACTCTCCAAACCCAACTGCTCCTGAAGCTGTTAGTTTTCCAAACCATTGAACAGGCCTGTATTCATCTCCAGAGGAGCTCAACAGGTAAAACAAGGTAGTAATAAACACAACCTTCGGAAGAAATTAAATATTACTTTGTAAGAGTGTAGCCGTGAGGTCCTTTTAGGCTGGCCCTGATATCCGGTTTCAATGTAGTGTTAAACAAATGAGAGTATTTGATTCCCCCTGTACTGGACACTAATCCATAGCAGGTTAACCCCCAGCAGAAACTGGTACTGAATTACACAGCTGAGTTGATTGAATCAAACCGCATAAAGTGTCTTTCCCAAGGGCAAAAAAGTAGTCTGACCTGGGCTCAAACTCATGACCCTAGGATTACGAGTCGAACACGCTAACCGCTCTGCCACTCTGGCAGGGAGGGGGGGGGGATGCATTCCCATATAAAAGCTGTACGGAGACATGCTGCCCTTCCAGGTAGGGTTTTTCTACCTTCTTACCAAAAAAGGGGAATGAATTTTGCCCTGCCAGTTATCATAAACAGGGTAACATTTATTCAGTTGTTTAAGAAACTAAAGCGAACTTTATTGAAAGTCTTGCACTGTATTGTTATTGGTTCCTCAGTTGTTATGAGCCTAGCCGGCAAGACTGTCTCTGAAGACTGACTAACTATTAAATTATTTTGTAGACTTGACAACCATGAATATTTGCTTCTTGGTTACAAAGAAAGTGCTTCCTTGGTTTCAACCCTGAAACTGGTTAAATTTAAAACTTTCTCATCCTTTTTGGTTTATAAGGACTGTCAACTAACTCTAACCCTCAGAAACCGTGTCCAGAGTCGTGAAGCATAAACTCTCAAAATTCTGAACTCAACTTAAAGAAATGCTGGGCTTACCATTGAGAGACCAGTGTTGAGAACATATGTTCCACTGAAGACAACCAATGATAGTATCATGGTCACCAAGTTGAATGCAAGGTTGATATTACCTTTCACAATTATCCACAAGGAGTCCAATAACTAGCAAGACAGAGGTACCATATCAACTTCATAATATCACCAAAGTAACAACAATTTTACTGACAATAATATTTTCTTATCAACAAAGAATAAAGTTATAAAGTATTAAGTGTCTGCTGTGAAGAGCCCTGGTGATATGAACTTATAAGTTGTGCTGAATCATTTGGTCTAAAGAATTCCCTGATGATGGTCCAGAAAAAAGACCCAAAATTTGGATGATGAAAGAATTGTGACAGCTGTAAGTACATATATAAAAACTCTCATTACACCAATAAAGGTCCTAAAAACTGTTTTCACAACACAGTAAATAGGGTTTTACTTATTAAATCAGCCAAGGGCATGATCAGTCCCGCTTTTCTAGCCTTTGCAACTAGAAGTTAAGATTCATTAAAATTTCTGTCATCAATGATTTCAGTAACAATGTAACAATGAACAAACAAAAGTAAGTTTTAACACCACACTGAAGGTAGCTTGATCTACAAGCATTCCTAACACGATTTTTCAACTTACTGACATTAGGAATCCCAAGTTTTCTTTAATGACTGAGAACATTAAACTGAATTCAAACTGTGTCCTTTCATTCTTCAGCCATGATAACATATTCCACCATGTTAAATTGGGTGACAGTAATGTGGGTTTTGTTGACAAGTTACTTCCATTACCAGGCTTTGTGTGCGAGCTTGAGTTGTTACCCTGAATGAACAATTATTATTTGAAAGCAAAATAATAACAACAGTGTTAATGTTAGGCCCCATCCAAACCTATCCATTTTCAAATGAAAACAGAGACTTTTTGCTCCGGATAGGGCTAACGACCACATGACAATGCTGAAAACGATCATCAAAAACGTTGCTATTTGAAAATGCTCTCCAGAGTGGAGTATCCAAAATGGCGGACAGGTGCTATCACGTGGTTTCTGTCTTGACAGGGATGATTTCAAAGTCCATTTTTAGCACTCATGAATTTTGGGCCTCAAGTAACTTAGGTATAAAAATAGCTTTCTGTTTATATTGCTTTGTTTCCATCTGCACACTGACTTTGAATTCAGGTCTGCTTTCCATTTGTTCAACCTAGACTCCAAGTAGTAAATTAAACTTAGTTAAAAAAGTTGTTGAAAACATCCCATTCACTTGGGAACCAGGCTCTTATGTGCCTTAATTCCAGAGACAAACAGGCTCTGAGGTCTAATTAAATCATATCTGACATTATATATAGTCATCTATTTCAGGAAGGTATAAAACCATTTTGAAAACGAATACGCGTTGTAGTGTGGACGGGCAAAAACATTATGAAAACGATGTGTATGGATACAAATCTTTTGAAAATGGAGCAAAAAGTCTCCGTTTTCGATTGAAGAAGGATATGTGTGGACGGGACCTTAGTTGACACACTACAAGAACGAGGAGTATATTATACACCGTTAAACAATATAACATGAAACTTTTATGAAATGGATAGCAAAATTGTGAACAAAGTGCTTAGTGATAGGGGTGAATTTTGCCGGAAGAAGTAGAACTCGAAAAAATCTCCTACTACAGTTGTGACAGTTTGAAACATGTCTGAAAAACCAATCCACATGTGAACTGACATTGAAGCAAAACCGATAACGGAAGGCAGTGTAGTGTAGAACATAAAAACAGTTTTCTGTTAATGCTACTAACAGGTAATCACTGTCTTCTTCTGGAAACAAGAAAGAGCACACTCAAATTTGGGTTTCTTCAAATGGTTATCCACCATATCATGCCTCCACTAGTTTAATAACTTGCTGAGTTGCCAGCTTGGTTCAGTTCTAATGATGTAGTAAAAAATACATCTGTGAATAAAACCAAGAATACTTAAGATAAAAGTCATGTGGATTCAAGATCCATTCTGGGGCAAAAAAAACCCTGATCTGTCTGAATAATCATTAACTGGGTATGACTATTTAAATATTCAGCAGTTTAAATAGTTTCAAGTGTTTTATAATTTTATAATTGTTCTTTATAATATGTAAAGTACTTTAATTTGTTCATTTATAAATTATACAAAAAGTGCTATATATTAAGTAAATAAATTCTAATTTATATATAATTACTTTAATTGTAAGTGTGTGGTGCATGCGGATAGAAGAACTACAAAACCATCAAACCTTTGGTCCTATCCAAGCGTGGTAAAACCTGTCTGTTAACTCTAGCACACTCTGTTTTAGCTGAGTACTGTTCTCATTGTTATCACCAAGAATCACCTGGACCTGAGAAAAAAATATTAAAATATGCATTTTATGCAAAAGTTATCTTCTCTTTGTTCAGATTTATTGCCAAACAAAGAGTTCAAGAGATTGTTGTCCATGAGTTCCTCTATGCAGATGATGCTGCTCTGTGCACTACCTCTGAAACCCAGTTACAAGAACTTCTAGATGGATTTTCAACAGCCTGCAGTAAATTTGGTCTCGCGATCAGTCTCAAGAAAACAGTAGTGATGTCATTAAATGGTGATCACAGCTTTTCACTCTTCGATAGAACACTAAAATATGTTGACTTCTTCATGTATTTAGGTTCTGCCATAACTTCAAACCTCTGCCTTGACAAAGAACTGTCCACCAGACTAGGCAAGGTTTCCAATATCTTCGGAAAACTGGAGAATCGTGTGTGGAGAAATAAACATCTTACAATCAAAACAAAAGTGAGAGTACGCAAAGCCTGTGTTCTGAGTATTCTTCTGTATGGTTCTTCTTGCTGGACAACGCATCATCATTAAGAAAATCGCCTCAGTACCTTTCATACAAGATCACTTAGAGCCATACTCGGGATTTCTTGGAAGGACAAAATGACTAATGAAGAACTCTTCCATGTTACTGACTCTAAACATTTGTCATCCCTATTAAAACTAACTTGACAAAGATGGGCTAGTCATGTCCACAGGATGCCTAAAAGTCTCCCTCCTCATTGCATTCTGCACAGTGTTCTGAAAGACAGTAAAAGACCAATCGGCTGACCCCACCTGAGGTATAAAGATGTCTTGAAAAGAGATATGAAGGACTTCCAGATAGATCCTTTTACCTGGACTGCTACATACAGCGACCAAGGGAGTTGGCATACCAGTCTAAAGAACAGTATCTGGGCTGATACTGTGGCCAACCTCGATAGATTGGAAAGGTGGTGTGGCTGTCCACTGACTGATGTTTGTTGCCAATGATCGAACTTTCGATCGAACTTTCAACTGGTATAGTCAGAAACGACTGATGCCTGCCTATACTATACTATCATAGCTTAGACAATTTTCTGTTTTACAAGTACAATATATAAACCAGCAAGGTCATGCTTTGAATTTCAAGACATTACTTAATAACTAAACTACTATTAGTTTGTTTTCATCATTTTTGTATCATAAAACAACTGCTAAGCCTTGAGAGTGGACAAGGAAGGGCCTAGTGCAAGAACGGTCAACATAAACTTGTGACTCTTGATGAAGTTGTTATTTCTTCCTACATCATCGCTATTATCTCTCTATATATAGAGATAATAGGGATGATGTAGAAAGAAATGATATAACCATTGGGAGAACTAAACATTTCGCACAAAGTCACATCATAAACCCTTCAATTGGACACCTGTCTGATGTGGTATATCATTTTGACGCCCACTCTCAAGTTGAGAAAAATTTATAACAAGTTCAAACTCCTTCAGTTTAGACTGTTATTTTATGGTCAATTTACATAATTAACTTCTTTGACAATAGAAGTTGTGTTAACTAGTGTTTTAAAACCTCAATGTCAGTCTTAGTTTCAGTAACCCCCCCCAAAAAAATCCTTACTTTTAACTTGCCCTTACTTCTCTTTAAGTTTCCACCCCCTCTTTAGGACTTTCAAAAACAGGAACAGTTGATATAGCAATAAAAATATAAAAATTCAAAATAAAACAGACAAAATAAGAAAAAGAAAAAAAATTTACTATCAGCTCCTACCTTAGAGGCAATCCATCCCCTTCCATACACATACAGCCTGTCTGCAGTTGATTTGACTGTTTGCTGTATTTCTTTGTTTTCAGTTATCCACCTGAAGATTACAATAAATCACTTAAATTAGAAATTACGTGTAAGTGGGCATCATAAATTGAGTGCTTGCTTTAATAAATCACATATTATTCCAATGAAAAAGATAGCATCTAATTTTTTTTTTGGCGCGCGAGCGGGCAAGATGAAACGATTCCTACAATCTGATTGGTTCCCTGGAGCGGGCAGAATCTTATGATCTTGCCCGTGGTCAAATACTAACAGCAATTTCGTGGCAAGCAAAGATGACTAAACTCAAAAGGTTCAGATTTTTTTTAGTTTTGCAAGTATTAGCTCATAAAGCATTAACATTTGGAAACAGTTTTTGAGCTTTTTTTGACATAATATCTGACAAATAAAGTTTTCATAGAGATAGTGAATTTTATTATTCTGCTGAACAAAGACAGTCTGAACATAGGCCTTTAAAAAGAAAACAACAACATGAAAACAAAGGGGAAAAAATAAACATGTTATTTGCCAGCCGGGAAGTCCGTATTGAAAAAAAGTGTGCCCTCGGTCTAGGTACGGACCTCTGGCACAGTTTTTCTCTATACGGACCTCCAGGTCGGCAAATAACATATATTTGTTTTAAATTATATACTCACTTGAATACTTTTGGGTTGCTAGATATTAAATCATTAACCAAGTTTCCTCCAACACCAACAAGATGAGAGCTTTCATGATGGACCTGCAATAACAACAGAATACTTACAGTAAAGTAATGTCTTTAGCAAGTTACAATAACATCATTTTTAAAACTGTAAGTTGCAAACCAGGCAGTTTCAAAGTTCATAAACTAGTCTAGTCTTTGTCTTAAGACCACCAACACTGTACCAGAGACACTAAATGACTTATATAACTATACATAAAAACTTACACAGCAAGCTATAAACTTGAGAAAGGTTGGGAGAACTTAAGACAGAAGACATATATACATGAAAACTATTTTTATTAGAAAAAACTCACTGCACATGATCTAATGTAAATCTGTGAATTTGATTGGCCCTCCAACTATTGACTAGTCACTGATAGTCAACAGTTACAGTGTGTATAAACCAATGAAAATTCATCTTCTATAATTTTGACCAATCACAAAGCTTGTTAAATCTAACAAGAAACGTCAACAAAATCCCTCCAAACCCCACAAAAATGTTGATGAGACAATTGGCTGATATCTCAGAACAAGATATTGAAATCAAATAATTTAAAATTGAAGGCGCAGTTCCACAGAAAACTAAATTGGCTACAAAATATGGAATGAAATTATCTGACAATAAGGAATGACATACAGTTTTATTTTTAAAAACATTTTGGATGTAAACCTAGGGCGACCTGATGTAAACACAATATTAATAAAACAGTTTTGATGCTTCACTTATTGTTTCGAACAATTGAGATAACACTGAATTTTCAATAAAACAATTTGTGCCTTGTTGACTTTCAGCTCATAGAAAACTCAAGCTCATAGTCTAAATATTTATTATAACTTATATTCCCTCAAGATAAACTATTTCAAAAGAGAAGTGCTTACTTTTTTTTATATTTTGGGCAAGTACTTTATTTTGGCCTGGCTATTGGGCACAAAAATGTGGAGTATGTCCAGGGTTGGATAGCCAATTGATACAAAAAGACAGATTTAAGTGAGTCACTGACCTGTACTGCCAGCAGAACTGTCAGCAGAATACTTCCTACAATGACTGTGAACACTATAACCACACTTAGGATCTTGTCCATTGACTGTTCAATCATAGAATTCACCTAGAAATTGAATTGACAGAACTATCATGAATTAATTACCAGTTTTAATTAACTCAAAAACTGATCTGCACTACCGTGGCTGATACATTGAATGACGGCTGAAAGTGAATATAAAAACTAACTGACAAAACTTTTTAACCATTTTAGCTTAAATTTTTTAACCCAACCTAGAGAACATGGACTGGTACAATATCTTAAGTTACCATATTTTGCCATGTAAAGTTGACCTTTTAACACCAAAAATTCATGTCTAAAAATCGCATTCATCTTATACATGGATCAAAACATGAAAATTTTTAACACCGGCCTTAAAACTCAATAAAAATGTTTAAAACCAGCAGTTACATGATAAGTACTTGCAGCAAGAAAGAATTCTGTGATCTTTACAGTATACTGTGTGCAAACAATCGACTATCATAAGAAATGAAATGATTAATAATTACTTCACTCAGTGTATAATTTGTGTGTTATGTTTTTTTATATTATTAGCTAATTGTTTGGTATTTTTATCTCGCAAGATATTGAGGTCAACTAATACATGGGAACTCTAAAACTTGCATTTTTTGGCTGCAAAATGGGGGGTTGACTTATACATGGTGTCGACTTACACACAGCAAAATACGGTAATATAACAAAAGACAACAAAGTCTTGGCATAACATGTTAAATGTTTTAAGTTAAAATGGCAGAAGCAAAACTAACTTATTTATACCTTTTTGTCTCCTTGAATAATGAGCTTACCCAAGCCTCTGATGGGGGCAGGAGCCAGTGCATCTTGTCTTACCAGTACCCAGGCTTTTAGCTGTTCAAACATGTGCAAAAACCAGCTTTGAAGAAAGTCCCATGCTCCACTTCCAGACATTAATTGTTTAAAAAGGTAAAATCCGATTGGTATTGGTAAAAGCTGGAAAATCCACATGTGAATCCACAAGCGACTGAGTAAAATTCCCCAGAAGAGTGCAATAAAGAACTTGCCACTTGCACTACCAGCTTTGGGTTTTTTCATTTTCATTTCAACATTACGCAGCCTCCTCATTCTCTGCAATCTACTCATTTGTAAGCCATCTGTCGTGTCTTGTTTATTGTCAGACTTTGATGTTGTAGTGTTTGCATCTTTTTTAGAGTCTTCTGGTGATGAGTCACTCGACTCATAAAGCTGAACTGAGCTCCAAGAAGCTGCTGCTAATGATATGCTGTCTATTAAGCTGCGTCTCTTGCTCTTCCCATCAACTTCGTCCTTTACACCTTTAGAAAGTACATGACGCTTACTTTTTCACAATTATTATGGGTGGGCAATGCCACCAAATAATGAATGCTGGCTACTAGATTTTTAGAACTTGTAGCCAGACGGCTAGCTACTACAAGATTGCAGATAATATACTTATGGACTACACATTAAAAATAAGTAAAATATATATACATGGCTAGTACTAAAACTTGCACTCAGACTACCCAATTTTAGCCTCTGGTAGTGATCTGCTGAGACACTTGAAAATAAAGTTAATTTCGACCCTGCTATGTGATCTTAGTACCAACTATTAGTCGCTGCAAGTTACATTAATATGTTGTCAAAAGACTTGCAAAGACTGATCTTACAATTATGTGAAGAGTTGCGGAGACGCATGTACAATATTTTGCCTGGCCATTACCAGTCTTCATCAGGTTGCCTGTTAACCTGATGAAGACTGGTAATGGCCAGTCAAAATATTGTACATGCGTCTCCGCAACTCTTCATGTTGTGAGATCGGTTTTTCATATTTTATTCGACTGATCATGATCTTCTGATCCATCGTTGGTAAGTACATCGATCGTTCATGGTTTTGCACTGGTGTTAAACCTACTTCATACCTGTAAGTTACTTATTAATATTAATAAGCACAAATGACAGTGCAATACTTTTGATTTTGGTTCTTCTAGCCCATCCCATTTAAAGTGTAACATTAACTAAGTACAACTTACAAGTAAATGTCATTTTTACCTTGCTTCCTACCCTCAGCCAGTTCTGCAACAGCTCCAACAATGCATAGCATCACAACAGCAATAAATAATGGCAATCTGAAGGTTCCAGCAATAGATGCTAAATGCATCAGCAATGCAATCCACACTGGGACTGAAAAATAAGGCAAAAACTGTGCCATGGATGGAGTCCACCAAAATATCAGTATAATCGTGTAAGCCACAATTATGGTCCATACCTACAAAATAATTTAGCTTTATTATTTGGCCATATAATGTTAACTAACAAGTAAACAATGGTACCAGTAATGCAGTCTGTTTATTAATTTATTAATTTAATTTACTTGCTAAGCTTCACTACTCTTGGATAGTTGGAGAACCTATAACTGTATTTTGCCATGTATAAGTCAACCTTTTAACACCAAAAATTCACGTCTAAAAATCGCACTCATCTTATACACAGATCAAAACATGAATTTTTTTTAACACCCCTTAAAAACTCTATCAAAACGTTTAAAACCAGCATTTACATGATAAGTACTTGAAACAAGAAAGAATTCTGTGATCTTTACAGTATACTGTGTACAAACAATCGATTATCATAAAAAATGAAATGTTTAATAATTACTTCGCTCACTGTATAATTTGTGTGTCATGCTTTTTTTATTTCTTTCTCAAATTTTTGTGACAAACTTAGTTTTTTGGCGTTTTTATCTTGCAAAATATTGAGGTCGACTTATTCGCAGGAAATTTGAAACTTGCAGGTTTTTGGCTGCAAAATGGAGGGTCGACTATACATGGCAAAATACAGTAACAGGTTTTACAATCCAATTCTAGGACTCTGAGGGCCTATGGTTCAACATCCTTGGCAGAGAAGATGCAAAGGTCCAACCATTTACTGATGTAAAAACAAAGGCAGCAGTCTTCTCCTCAAGACCCTGAGTGAAGGTGCACCGGGGATCAAACCCAGGCCTCCTGCATAAAAGACTGATACCTACCACCTGGGCAAAGACTATGAGGCAGCAAAATTACTGACAAAAAGACAACAGTAAAGTTATTCTTTTTGAACCTTCCTGCTATTATGAAAGGCCATCCAGACTTTTTATTTTAATATTCTAATGGAGCCATGATTAAACTTAATACTGTTGTAAGCAGGATCCAATTTATAAATGTAAATATCGTGACACTTGTGTGGTCTAAGCTGACCCAGCAGAAACCTGAAGAAGGCCATGTGAGACGGCCAAAATCCATACTCGTGTAGGATTTTTCTAGCAAGCAATTTAATTTCACTTGTATGTATAAATGTAAATAAGGTTTATAAGATTGTAACCTTGAATGACTAAAAATTACTTAACCTGATTAATTATACTAGCCACCAAGCTATATACCCACTAACCCCTCTTTTTTCAAATTTATTCAAAGATGTTTACATTAATATGCATTACATGATTATACTGATTCATTTTAAGTATATGTGTCTAATCTTGTTAAATCAAACAGATTATGATTAATTAGACATATACTCTTGTAGATCTGTAGCATATGTTCAGAGATACCAACTCTCCTGCATTTTGCGGGAGACTTGCGCATTTTTGCTTAATCTCCCACATTTTTAAAGAAAATTTAGATAAATAAGACTATACAACAACAACAATATGCTGTTCATTTGTTCCTGACTCATGATGGGCAATGCAATAATACTATGTGATATGGGTTGAGAAAGATTATTCAAACAGTTGTATGTATGAATAGGCCTCATAAGAGATATGAGGTAATGTGAAAAACAGTCGACACAATAAAATGATCTCCTACATTTTGAAGTTTGAAGGTTGGCATTTTTGTACGTTGTTACCCCTAAACTTGTTCAGAACTAAAACTTGGACTAACCGGTTACTTACAGTGGGGCCACACCTACCATAAATGGGTTACTGAACCAGTCCAAAGTTTGGTACAGTAATGATGCAACATTTTGAAAAAAGATCCATATCTCCAGAAATGGCTGAATAACCAATAATGCATACAAGAGAGGAACTGCTACAAAGACGAACACAAGTATGCGCAACTTCTCCACAATCAGAGAACCCAAAATGTCAGAACACTTGTTCAGCATGTGGAATGGTAAAACCACGGCGCCAACAGCAAAAGGCGTATTGCTTTCGTTTAGCGATTTCAGCCATCCACGTAAAGCTTGTGATAAACTTGTTTTGAAGGGATGAAGAAAAGCTCCACAGAGTCCTGCCCATAATAGTGGCCTCAGAAACGATTCCAGCACGAAGTAAACTGCTACTGCGGCAGCTCCGCTCAGTGCCACAAACAACAAAGCTGCGGTGTTGTAAAATGCTTGACGAAGAGCCTTTTCATGTTGGTGTCCCACAGAACTAAGCACTGCATTAAACGGAGAGCTAAAGTATTCGAAACTTGTCTGTCTAGCTGGTGATTTGAACGACGCCATGCTGTCCAAATGAGAAAATAATTACCACAACATCTGATTATTGTTTTTCTTCTGATTCGTTCGCCATTTTGAACTTGTCACCATAAATGCCCGCTGACCAGTGTAGACTTCCTTATATGGAAAAACGGCAGAGAGCGTGCGGTACTTCGCGTGAAGACATCAACATGGCATTTCATTCAGCCAAAAGCATTGATGACTTGCGGCAAAGAGATGACGGTTTGAGCACTCTTTCGTCAGAAGAACAAGGAAAAGTTGAAGAGTCGGTAATAAAGAACTACAATGCGTATTTACGCTTCATGGAAGATGATTCTGATCTGCCTCTTCATCGTCAGAAACATTTGCATTATCTCAAGCGAGGTTTGAGACACTTGTCCGAGTCATATGAATGTCTCGACGCAAGCAGACCTTGGTTGTGTTACTGGATCCTTCATTCGTTAGAGCTTCTCGATGAACCTATTCCTGGCGAAGTGGCGAAAGAAATAATAGGGTTTTTAAGACGTTGCCAGGATCCATCAGGGGGATTTGCAGGGGGTCCAGGTCAAATGCCGCACCTGGCACCGACATATGCGGCTGTATGCGCGCTGTGTATTCTGGGAACCGAGGAAGCTTATGACGTGATTGACAGAAATAAACTATACTCATTTCTTATGGACTGTAGAATGTCAGAAGGGGCATTTGTAATGCATCGAGATGGTGAGATTGACATTCGAGGGGCATATTGTGCAGCAGTGGCAGCTCGGATAACCCACATAATGACCCCTGAACTATTTAAGGGTACAGCTGAGTGGCTTGCAAAGTGTCAAACATATGAGGGTGGATTTGCTGGGGAGCCAGGCCTTGAAGCTCATGGCGGTTATTCGTTTTGCGGCTATGCAGCACTAGTGATTTTGAACAAATCAACTCTGGTTAATATAAAAAGTTTACTTCGCTGGGTTGCAAGTCGACAAATGAAACTAGAAGGAGGTTTCCAGGGCCGCACAAATAAACTTGTTGATGGCTGTTACTCGTTTTGGCAAGGTGGCATATTTCCGCTACTCCATAATGTACTTGATGTGGAAGAGAAGAAATCACTAAGTACTGAGAAGTGGATGTTTGATCAGGTTGCACTGCAAGACTATTTACTGATCAACTGCCAGTACCATAATGGTGGCTTGATTGATAAACCAGGAAAACCACGAGATTTTTATCATACTTGTTATTGCCTGAGTGGTATGTCGGTTGCACAGCATTTTGTTAATAGAGATCACACCAAACTAACTGTTGTAGGAGAAAAGTCAAATCTGTTGAAGCCAGTCCACCCACTCTATAATATTTGTGTCGACAGTGCAATCCATGCTATTAGATATTTCAAGGCCCTACCAGCTCTAGATTAACATGAACCCAGGAAAGCAGTTAAGTGAAAACAGTAGTTTAAAAACAGTGTTAGTGACATTTTAACAATTATTTTCATTTCTCCTGAAGTTCTTGTTTTTTCCTTTATTATTTGAAAAAACTTTTGGCTACAACTTAATTACTTATATCAGGGAGGCATTGATCAGTAAGGTCCTTGAAAATGTTCAAATTTAAAAATGTCAAAGCAATAAATTTCTAAAGAATTCTGTTCAAAGTGTCCTCAGAGGATTGCCATGGTGCTTAAAAGCCCTTTAAAATACACCAACACACTCACTGAGATAAAGTTGTTAATGATTGCATAAGCATTGATTTCTTAGTTTTTCTAAAATAAATTAATAGGGGAAAATATCCAGAGGCAAAACCCTAAGTTATTTTTTTGTGTACAAAATGCAACCTAATCAAAGTTGAGATTTTTCAGGGAAGTGTTGTAAGTTAGAACTCAACCCAATGATCAATCATTGTTGCATGTAATTTGTGCCGTTGTAACACTGGACATATTCTTTGATTGTCTCAAGGAATGACTATAGTACTTAGAGTATTACAAGTATAGTTATCATAGTGAGAAAACCTTGTATGTAGTGTTTCAATGATTTCTTTTTATAATATATATAGGGTCAGGGAAAATCTTTTGAGTATAAATGCAACACTATCATTTGTATATTTGTAATTAAGATACATACTTAATAAGTCATTGAAAGTATATTAAACTTGGCACAGTCAAAACTAGCATATCAAGAGTCTTTCACGATTCAAATCAAATAGCCAATTTATTTCTAATTGTTTCAGTTTCCCAAGAACATAGTTTTGAAGTCAGGGTGTGACCCCAATAGCCTTTGTCTAAACATGTGGAAAAGCATTTGATAGGAAACTTTGGTTGAAATTTGAATTTTCAAAGCTTAAATTAGAATGTTCAGCCATTTATGTTTCAATCATTCAGTTTTTGTGCAACAAGTTGCAAGTTTATATGTTACATTTTGGTAAAACCTTGATGTCAGGTAACCCTGTTCAGAATCTTGCACAATATAGAAGAATGAGAGAATGAAAATAATGCTAAGTCTCAAAGAAAAAAAAATCATAATTTTGTTGTAACTTATGCTATGACATGATAATGTTCCAATAGTAACAGGGACTGCACAGCAGGGGTAGCTGAAGGGCTTAAGCCACCCAAATTATTTTCAAAAATTTTAAAAATATTTTTTTAAAATTAAAGCAAAAACATGTTACATTGCTATCAAGACAATTTACAATTCAAAGAATGTAACTTGTTAGACTAAGAATTTGGCATTTCCTGCCAAACTAAATTAGTTGACTCACTTCATCATTGTTAACTCATTGCCGACATTGAATTTATTTTTCAAATTTTACTTATAAATGCCCTGCCTATGATATTAATATTATAATGATTTTTAGAATATTAAGAAACATGGAACATCTTTTTAGAACATGCATTATAACTTCAGCTTCACAAAAGTTGTATTTGTTAGATCATTGATAGTAGTACGTTAGGCTGTAAAAACTAAAGGTATCTATTTTTCCTACAAATGTATAACTAGTTGTTACGTTACTTTTCCTATTTCTTTCATTATTTTTGTTACAAAATAAGCAAGGTTTTCTTAGAATTTTTTTTCAAAGAAGTGAGGGAAATCTTTGGCCTGGGTTTTAGTAAAATAATGTGCAAACAGTAGGACTTTTTCATAAATGGTGGTGATTTTATGATATTACTCAAGAAAAGGGGTAGCCAGGTTTATTTGAATGCTTACAAGGGAATAATGTTAAAATCACCCCCATTTATGAAAAATGTTTGTTCAGTGGTTGTCAACCCTCCCACATTGTGCTTGAAACCTCCAGCACAGTGAAAATTAGGGAAATTCTCCTGCATTCTCACAGAAATTTTACAACTCCAGCATTTTCTGCCTCACTTTGCATTTATGTCACAAGTGAGCAGTTTTAGCTTAGTTCTTTAACAACAAATTCAATTTCGAGTCACCGTTATAAGGCATCATGGAGTAGCATTTTTTCCCTTGCAAAGTCCCAAGTAGGGGCCTGATATGATCCCAAACCAGTTGATTTATTTACAGTCCTTAAATCAAGTACTACACACAACACTTGTTGCATGTTGGCATAAAGTCATACACTGTAATGTGAACCAAACAATAAAGCAAAAGTTACACCACTGGTAGTTGTTTAGTCAAATACTTCATTTTGCTATAATGAATGCTGATTATTTTATTATGCAGTAAAACACCAGCTGTTGCGTTTCCTGAGTGATCAGGTGATAAACGGCTTTTAATTTTGAAATAATATCATAAAGGTTTCTGAATTAAAACTCATATCCAAAACATACTGAAGTAAGCAACATACTCCAGGCCAACATTGCCCTTGAGACAAAATATGTTTTATACATGTACTGTATTTGTTTTAGCCCATGCATGGTACGTGGCCAGGTTGCAGATTCGGAGGCAATAAACAATATTAATAAAATAAGGGTTTCAAAATATATTGCTAACAGAACTTTTCCCTGGGCAAGTGGCGGTAAAAATCAGTTTCACAGCAGCTAGAATGAGCTACTTGACCCTAATCAGTTCACAATGGTAGAATATTACTGAACAAACCTTGACTCATCTGTTTAATTGAGTACCAGTTCTGCTGGGGGCTAACCTGCGATAGATTATCAAAGACTCTCATACAGAAACCGGAGATAGCGCCGGCCCAATGAGCCACTTATGCTCGAGAAAGGATTCAGCTTTTACAGAAATACTGCCGGACTGGCGTTTAATGCATAGAAAACTTTTGGCACATTGTGTAAATACAAAATGGAAGAAAAGAAAAAACCTTGTGTGTGAACGTACATGAATCACGTTTTTGTACGTGCCACACATTTGAGTTTGTTATGTTGTGCGCATGTGCGCGCGCAAATCACCCAGCGTTAGCCATTATTTAGCAGAATAACTAAACTTGAATTAGAGCTTGGACCGGCTGCAACGTATGCTAGAAATTTATGCTCAAATTTAGATAATTTTTTATGTCAAAGTGCTTTAACACTTTTAAAATTTCCAAGGAATGGCAAGAAGTTCAACTTAACGATTTTGGAAACTATATGTCAGTGTGTAAGTTAAATGAACATACATCATAGCGATTTTTATTATGTAGATACTGATAAAATAACAGGATTTTGCCTTTAACTTAAATATCATATCTTCATCGCGCGTAGTGAAGATAATATTTTTATCTTCCACGTGTGTGGATATTAGTGTCGCCATATTAGAAGAGAGCTTCCTGCTCAGACGCGAGGCCGGTTGTTTTGAAAAATCAGAAAAGAGTTTTGTTTTGTGTAGGAATTTCATCAGTATCTGTACGGACAAACATTACATGGCCGCTTCGGCCTTGGGGATATGAATTTTGTCCGCTAACGCGTGAGATACTCTCGGATAACAATCTCGAAGATAACTTCATACGGCCCATGCGGCCATGTAATATCCTCTATAAAATAATATTTGTATTATGTTGTAATGCATTCACAGTGCGTTAAACCCAGGACAAAGTACAAAGTTTTAATCAACTGAAAATAAGTTATTGAATATAAGGTTGTTTTAATCGCTCTTGATAAACATAATAACTGATTAACTGCACTAAAGAGTGCAAGGCTGACTGACTAATAGAAAAATGATAATTAATAGGAGCTGGTGTACTGCTGTATTTGCGATTTTCTCT